>OX578150.1:132039088-132076588 GCA_951213105.1 Amaurobius ferox | reverse complement strand
TCGCGTGCCCTGCCATCTGTTCTAGAGAACGATCACCGAAAGAAAGGAGCACCCCCCTCTCCTCCCGTTCTAGAAGAGATCTAGCCTCTTCTCTGTTATCGGAAAGATAATAGGCAAGGGGGAGGGCGACCTCTCTTCTGGTGGCAGATGGGGTGAGGTTAGAATTACCGTTAAAAAGAGGGGGGGGGGGGAGGTGTTCTATTCTTTATTCTATTTTTCTTTATCCTGTATTTTTTACACACTTGAGGGAGCTCATTTTTTTCCCCCTCCTCCGAAGGATATTTGAGAGAGGGTATAAAGAGAGAATTAGAATGTTTTACTTATTTAATTTTTTGAGGAAAAATAAATAACGGAGTAACAGATGGTTTATGGAGGTGATTTCTAGGGGGTTAACCCCGTTCGTTTTGGGTGTTTTCGCGTTAAAGGTTTAAAAAGTTGTAAAAACAGGAATCCCTTGGATGATCGTAATTTGATAGGAAATTCATTTTGACGATGACTACTAAAATTTGGTGAACATATTGATTGTTATTATTTTGGTTGATATCAAAATTCTTTTTTAAATCTTCATTAATTTTAGGATAGTTGTAAAAAAAAAATGAATTGCTTTCTTTGTGAATATTTCTTTCTATGCGTCGTTATTAATGGACAGCACTTCATTTTTAAAAATAATTTTTACTTCTATCGGACGATACATTTTATTTTTACTTTCCTTATATACATAATGTATAAGGAAAGTATTATGACGGGGTCGAAAATTCGAATTCGAGTTTTCGACGGGAGAGCACGTCTCAAGTATTCCTGATCACGAATCAAACATTTTTGAAGTGATGTCTGTGGGTGTGTGTGTGTGTGTGTGTGTGTCAGTGAGTCTGTGGAGACGATAACTGACGAATGAATGGACCGATTCAAACGATATTTGGTACAAAAATCACAATCCGTAAACACTGGAAGCCTATTGTTTAAAAATTGTTATCAAATGTTCAGAATCCCCTAAATTTTCGAGTGAAATTTTGAAAAAATCGTCAAAAAATCAAAATTGCTAATAAAGTTACGCAAATAGACATTTCTTATGTAATTTTTCATTAGAAAACGATTGGCATAAATTTTAGAACGCTAACATGAACCGTTCTCGAGATATTGCACATTTTTCAAAAAAATTATCAATGAGTTTTATAAAATAAAAAAAAATATTTCCTATTGAGAAACATGTTCACTTTTCATATGTAATACCATTCGATAAATTGGGTGACATCATTCTCGTGGATCTAGCTCGTTCCATTCATGAAAAAAGATACTTTGAGTAATACTTTTGTATTTGAACGCCAATAGTCAATTATCCAATAGTAAGAATAACCTATTTCTCCGTCCATAACGCTTGGCGAGATTTTGGCGACAAATTTGGTGGGATGTCGCCAAATTGGCGACATTTTTAATTGTTGCCAAATTAACAAAAATCTCGCCAAATTGATAAAAATGACGCTAAATTGATGAAAATGACAACTAATTGAAGAAAATTCAATATCTTGGAAAGAATATGAGTATCTACTATCAGAATAACATTTTTTTTTAACTGTAAAAGTAGTAAATTAATTGCATTATATAATTATTTTAATTTTTATTATTATTTTAATTTTTATTTAAAAATTTATTTAAAAGAGAGAATGGTCTATAACGCGCCCTCCCCCCCCCCACACAAACACAAACACACAAATAAACGGATTTTCAATCACACACACACACACACACACACATACACAGAGAGAGAGAGAGAGAGACGTTACTTTAAAAAATGCTTTTTTTTCGTTTCTATAGATTACCATTCATTGCATGGAAAGCAAAAACGATGGCCTATAACGCACACACACACACACACAGACGCCGCCCCTCCACACAAACACACAAATAAACAGATTTTCAATTTATGCCCTCGCCTGCCCCCCCCCCCCACACACAAACACAAACGCACACAAACACAAACGCACACAAATACAAACGTGCTCACATTCACACATACACACACACACACACAAACGTACATAAACACAAACGCACACAAGTACAAACGCGCTCACACACACACACACACAGAGAAAGAGAGAGAGACATTACTTTAAAAAATGTTTTTTTCGTTTCTATAGATTATCATTCATTGCATGGAAAGCAAAAACAATGGTCTATAACTCACCGCCCCCCCCCACACACAAACACATAAATAAACAGATTTTCAATTTATGCGCGCGCGCGCCCCCTCCCCCCCCCACAAACACAAACAGATTTTCAATTTATGCGAGTGCGCCCCCTCCCCCCCCCCCACACACACACAGAGAGAAAGAGAGACGTTATTTTAAAAAATGTTTTATTTCGTTTCTATAGATTATTCATTGCATGGAAAGCAAAAACGATGTCCTATGGCGTCCAAATGAAATTAGTGAATACCTCCTTTATGTCAGCTGAGCTACTTAATTTTAATACATGACCCTTCCCTCAGACATTGTCCAGCTCTACCACTTAAAACCACAGCAGCCCATTCAATTCGCTCTGTCTTTCCATGCCAAAGAAAAGCTTAACATACATTTAGAAGAAATCACTCCCACCTAATCTTCGACCCTTCCTTCCCGCATTGTTCAACTAGCCACTTGGATCCTTATTCTTATTTTAGCCCCCAAGTCGCAATGTCATAGGTCACGTCTAGCCGCTCTCAGAAATGGCCCCTAGATTTGGCATGAAATCAGGTATATGAGTACATAGTACTTGAACCGAAAATTCAATATCTTGGAAAGAATATGAGTATCTACTATCAGAATAACATTTTTTTTTAACTGTAAAAGTAGTAAATTAATTGCATTATATAAGAAAAGTCATGTGTTGCCCACATCAGATTTTTTAAAACATTGCATAAACGCAAAAATAAAAAGAAAGACAAATTTCTATAGCCATTCTATAGATAGCCATTCTATACATAAATAAAATTTTATTTAAATGATAGCAATATAAACGTTTTTCGTAAAGAATATATAATATAAAGAAACTTTAAATTCACAATTATGCGCAAATTCCTATAGTATTCTACATGACATTGTTACTCAAAACATTCTATCAAAATATTTAATTTAATGCTCCTAAAAAGAAATATAAAAGTCTCTGTTCTCGCTATACAAATTTATTTGCACAAGACGATCTGGAGAATTAAACATACAGTCCCGTTTGTAAACAAATTTACAAAAAATATGAAATTGGATCAATATATACCAAAATGAAAGCGCTATGAAATTTGATAGACATATGCCAAAATGAAAGCGCTAAAATGATATTAGAAGATATACTCGTACTATCTTTATTCTGTTATAAGAATTAGCTAAACACAATAATATGAGTCTGAAAAACATTTGCTAAAATGAAACAGGTGACTTGAGAAATTGGAAATATCTATTGGCTGATAGCCTTTCAATCCGAAAGCAGTAATTGACATGTTCCAGTCAAAAATGTAATTCCGATAAAATATATATACATATATATATATATATATATATATATATATACATTACTTAATCATTTTATAAAATTTTAATAAAGATTAAATAAAAATCGTCTGCTGTGTAATCTCATTGGATTTAACACCGTTGCTTAGCAATACAATATCATTTTCTTTAATTAAATTTGCGGGAAAATTATCGTCCGCATAATATTATGGAAGTTTTTATTGTGCGTTTTTAACACTTTACAACAAAGTTGAAAAGTGTTTATGACTTTGTTCATTCTGTCTGTCTGTCTGTCTGTCTGTCTGTCTGTCCGTTAGCACGATAACTGCCGTAAAAATGACTTAATCAAAATGAAATTTTAGTATGTTGTTCAGACGGTCTGTAGGACCTATGGGAATATAAATGAATAATACCACACAATTAGTTTTGGATTGAACCCGGGTTGAAAAAATGAAATACATTGAGCCCTATGGAACCTAATTTTTCTAACATTTTTTAAGCGGATTTAAAATTCACAAATTGCTTCGAAAATTTTAGGTAATAGTCAAATTGTTCCATAAAATATATAAAAAAAAATTCAGCTAAATATATTCAGTAGTTTTTTAAATAAAAATTAAAATAATAATTACACATCTTATATGAAACCATCACGTGACCATGATATTAAACGATCACATGACCCACTTCAAAATGAGATATGGCATCCATCTTGTTTCAAATTCGTGATTTTTTAAAGTTCTTTTTAATTCATATTGAGTGTTGTATCCATCCTAAAACTACTTTATTTCTGCTTAAATTCTGTGCATCTACTTACTAAAACAACACAATGACAATATATTTGAGTTTAAATTCTCATTCAAATTTGATTATTTCTACAATTAAGCCTATTTTTCACCTATGTAAAATATAAACAGCAAAATATGTAGAATGAGTTGTATTAGAATTGCTGTATTTCTTTAACACAAAATAATTCAGTCCATGGAGTCTGCATGGCTGATATGAATGAAATATTAATTGATTTTATAAACAGAAGGACGATATTTTTCGATGAAGTTTTAAGCATAAAGTTTATGAATTGTAGCTCCATGGTCTTAATTTTTAAATAAAATAAATTATTATAGTATTGTGATGAATGAAATGGAGAAAGTTATGAATGAAATCCTGCTTTTATAGAGAGATCCAGGCGTGTTATTTTTTCTATGACGTCATTTGAATTAATTTCAGTTGTTTTCGATGAAGTTTTCAAATATAATAAATTATCGTAGTATTATGATAGATTTAAAAATATTACCGTGGAATGTATTGCATTTTAGAGATATTTAAACCACGCAATTTATATTTCAATGCTGTCTTTTGAATGAAGTTCATTTTTTTCAATGAAGGTTTAAGTTTTCAAATATAATAAATCAATGTAGTATCGTGATAAGTTTTAAAATATTACCGAGGAATGTATTGCATTTTCGACTTTTTAAAAAAAATTGCATTGAAGTTGGAAAGTGTTTCATAATCAATGCTTTAAGCATGATTGATCTTTCTTGTTTATTAATAACTCCTGGTCCTAGAAACTCGAAATATGGACTAATTTTAAGTGCGGCTATTCTAAGGCTATCGCTATCCACAGGATTCCATGAAATTCGGTGCAGCTCTTGTGATGATGAGACAAACACACAAATAAATAAACAGACAGAATTTCAATTTATGTACTCGTAGATTTTTTGCGTTCGAAAAATTAAGGATTTTAATTCCTTTGTTTAATTTAATTTTTCTCTCTCATTAAAATAAAAATGACTCATGATGAAATTTTCCATTCTAGTTCTGATCCAGGCCTATAAAGCACCCAGACATAGGAAGTTTGTCGCTGGATAAGCCCCTTTCTGCGTTCTTGGCTTCCTTCCACATCGGTTGTCCAGCAGGGTAACAACTTTTACAGTAATGCAAGAGGGGTAGAGGACGCCGACACGACATATAAAGCACAGGTTTAAAATTTGGTAAATCTTACCTTATCCAAATCTTCTTATTTATTCTGCATTCTAAGAATATAACTACGAATACGGATGTACGCCAGTCCACTCAGAGGCTGGTGCTCAGAGCAATCGGTGTAAATAAGGCTAATAGTTAAAAGATCTATGTTTTGAATTAATTTAGGAGTATAGTCTGTACAAAGATAGGATCGGGCCAACCCGGTCCTTATAGTACTTTAATTAGAGATGAGCGAATAACACTTTTCCAGATTTCGAATATTGAATTCGAATATTAAATTCGAATATTGAATTCGAATATTGAATTCAATATTCAATTTGATTATTCAATTCGAATATTGAATTCGAATATTGAATTCGAATGTTGAATTTGAATATTGAATTATAATATTGAATTCAAATATTTAATTCGATTATTCAATTCGAATATTCAATTCTAATATTGAATTCGAAAATTGAATTCGAAAATTTAATTCGAATATTGAATTCCAATGTTGAATTTGAATATTGAATTCGAATATTGAATTCGAATATTAACCAGATCTTGAATTTTCGGATAGCTCGGATAGTTAATTCAAATTTTTATTAAATAATAATTACATTTATTAAATAGTATTTATTTATTAGTAGTATATAAATTAAGATACGAAGTGTAAGTAATAAAAATACGAAAGTTATAAGAGTAAGTAATAAGGTAAGTAATAAAGTAAGTAATAAGGTAAGTAATAAAGTAAGTAATAAGATAAGTAATAAAGATACGAAGTGTCACATTCATTTAGAAATGAAACTTCATGTTTTATGTTTTAATTATTTTACAATTAGCTTTCTGTTTTACGTATTAACTACAATAATTGAATATGTATAAATTCTTCTCACCTATACTGCAGATTTTTACTTAAGAAAACAAACATTCGAACACGTTCAGGATCCATTGCTATTTTTTTTTATTATTTATTTATTTTTTATTTATTACTATTGTTTTTGTGCTACAAATTAAACCAGCGTCACTCTTAAAAACCTCTAGACGGTAAAGTGATTAAATACTAAATAATGAGAGGTAATTCCTTCAAGCGAGGATACAGACAGTTCTTTTCTCAGTATACGAAACTGTTTGAACTTGGTGAAAAGTAAACTTTCTTTCAGAGTATGCTTTAGAATTTCTTCTTATGGGGCACCGTCATTTTTTTTCCAGATTTAGATAAGAGAGCCTAGAACAAACAGACTGAAGGAAATTAATACAGTTACAACTTATGTCCGACATTTTCACTTTCTCCGAAAACATACATACACAAGCACAAATTCATCACCCCTTCTCTTTCTGTTTTTATTTTTTTATTTTCTTTTGCCCCCCCCCCCCAAACAATATAATTATTTTCTTGTTTAAGATATGGGTTCTGTCCGTTATGGCGCTCAGGAGCAGTGGATGGCGCATGCCCCCCTCTTCCCCCCGCTTTGCCCCCCTCTTTCAGCAGATGGTTTTTTCCTCTTTGAACAATTGCAGAAAGCTTCCTTCTGCTTGCATTGAAAAAGAGATTCAGAAGAATTGGGGTCGACTCTTTTAACAGCAGTGGCAACAGTTGCAGAGAAAACGGTGTGTTATTATGTGCTGTTCTTTTGCCACAGACGATTTTACTTTACTTTTTCATCCTATTTTTTTTTTTGAGTCATTTATCTACCATCTTGTGCATCTTTGTAGATTCTTTATGCATGCAGGGTTATGTTGTATGGAAATATGATAGAGCCTTTTTTATGAGCAATTTGTGCTGTACAGCAAATGTTCAATTATAAAAAGAAAGTTCATATAGGCCCCCAATCGATGAATGGTGAGGTATTGTTGATTTTATTCTTCAATCGAGGGGGGGGGGGGGTAGAAAAAAAATTGAGCATTTTATATCGTCGGATAGATTGTTATAAATAACATGAGCCAATACAAGAATATTGTTTGGATGATTAGAACGCAAGATATTCAGAATGAATTTTTCTTCCGCACTACAACTAATACAAAATATTTTCGGGGAATTCAGTATAGACTGTTTATGGAACGCACTTCTTCACATTTAGTTTCATACCTCTCCTACTATTGAATAGAGTAGGAAGTGTTGTCCAAAATACTTCCGTGTACGGAAATTTTTCAGAAAAGTACGTTATGAGATCTCAGGAATACTTTTGGAAAGATGCCAGTATGTGTGCTGTATGTGTGTGAGGTGCGGACACAATAATTCGAAAACGAATGTATCGCTGTGAAAATTTCTGAATATAGTATGGGGGGGGGGGAGCATTAGAAATATATGAAATGTTTTATTATTATCATGTTTAGAACACGAATTATGCAAATTTAAGATTTTTCTTAGTTGAGGAAATTAATTTCTTGAAGGATGGGAGGGGGGGGGGGGGGGGGGTCAAAAGCATGTCAGTATGGGAAAGTTTATGAATTATTTTCTAATGGTGTGATTCGACAAGAGAGATTATATAAGAGATATAATAACTGGGAAATCCTTGAGGGGGGGGGGGGGAGTGCAGCAGACCCTCCCCAGCTTTCCCTCAATTGGCACCCTTGGTGACCTCAGAATTATGCAATTATGCCTTTCTGGACATCATCCATCACTAGAAAAAGTGTATACAAACTGTGAGCAAACAAGTGAAATTATTTCTAGAAATAGCTTTCTACACTAAAGAAGTGGTTTTCAAACTTAGACTCTGCGGAGCTTTTTCTTTAAATATTATTCTATGGAATTCTATGCAGTACGGCTTACTTCTTCTTACAAAATAAAAGTAGAAGTCTGTGTGTGTATCGTGCGTAGCGAAAAATCGAAGCAACTGACAGCCAAGGAATTCGGTATAGGGGTAGCTGAATTTTAGGGACAATACGCCTCGATTTAAAAAAAAAAACATTAGAATGCGTGTAAAAGTTGTAAAAGTTTAAAGACAAAATTCGGCAAAAATTTGCCATTTTAAAATTAAATTTATCCAGCAGATAATTTTCCGAGTGCAAGAGATAATGATAATTAAGAATGATATGATAATGAATGATATGATTAAGAATGATATGAAGAATGCGACAGCTGGAGATAGGTATTGAGCTTCCAATATTCTAATTTCTTGAATTTTAGAGATATAGTTTAGTGTTTTTAAACGTGTAATAAATGTATCGTTATAAGTAACACGCTAAAAATCCGGCGGATCCGACGAACACTTACATTTTTAACACTTACTATTTTTTTAAATTTTACTTCTCCCGGAAAATATAGTTTCTCTTGTTTTTGATCAACTCCAGTCTGTGAACTTCAACTGCAGACAATGGCGTGACACAAACTGGATGATAAAACACAAAAATCTAATTTCTTGGATTTCAGAGGCATGATTTAAATTTTCAAAACGCGCCTTTTTTTTTTTTTTTTTTTTTTTAATATTATAAGCATTGCGCTAAAATGTCTTAAAAATTGGATTTCAATCTTTCAATGGGTTTTATTACACTTGTTTTAATTTGATTCAAACTTTTTTTTTATCGTTGAGCAAAGTTGGAAAAACCAATTTTTGCATTTTCATGTTAATTTAAAAAATCCTCATAATTAATTTAAAAATTATTCAAAAACGTGCATCCAGTTCTACGTTTTGAAAATAAAATTCTAGGGGAAAAAATCTCAAAATCTAATGCTATATTTAGCTATATTCAACCCCCCCCCCCCCCCCATTGATTAATATGGACTTCTTAGGTTAGCTTTAGGCAGGAAAGTTTCATCATAAAGACACATATTTCTCTTTTTAAAATTGCAAGTATTTTTATTTATTGAGAATAGTGGTGATTTTTAACAAGTTTAGCATAGAATAGATTCAGGACGTATCAAAAGAGCTTATTTTAGTAACCAGATCGTCCGACTTACCCGTTTAGAGCTACGGCACACGAGCGTTGTCTCACGTTCGTTTTGAGGACATTGCGTGCTGGGAAGCAAAAGAATACTTTGAGCTTGTCACACGGACGTTCTCGTGTGACAAGCTCTAGGCATTCTTTTACACCCAGCACGCAGCTTCACTAAAACGGACGGGAAATGACGCTCGTGTGTCATAGCCTTAGCTATTTGGACGGCCGGAAGAAATTGACAGAGACATTTTGATGCTTACATTTGAAGAATATATTTCATATACATTAAAAATGGTAATAGACAGAACAAGAACAATTTTGAGAACAAATAATTAACTATAATTTAAAGAAAAATCAATGTTATAAAAGTATAGTAAAAATCAATTCTAAGTAAGGAGGACAGAAAAGAAAAAGATACAGTATACGGAAATCAAGGTTGCTAACTCAATATAGTTTAAAGAAACAAAATTCCATTAATCAAGAGAGAAAAAGACTCCCCCCCACCACCACCACGGGATGCCTCTCACAAACAAGTGTTTCAGTGATCTGAAATCAGCAATTTCTTTTGCCTTTAAAACACGCTGTTTAATAAAAGATATGGGTTGTTTATTTTTGAACCCTATTAAATCACTTTGACGTGTGTCTCAATTGAAGGCCAATTTAAATGGAAACTCTACTATTTAAATAGGTAGTATGCGTATCGCTTATTTAAGTAGTATTATTTATGCGCCAAAGTCTGAAGACGTATTTAGGGTTGAAGTGTTGAAGGCCCAGACCACACGACCAACCCAAGGGTTTATGGTAACGAATTGTGTGGCCGGGACGTATTTAGGGTGTAATACGCTATTGTATTAAGGAGTAACGGTCGATGTGCCCTGCGCCCGCGTAGCGTGCCTAGGACGTGTGTGGCCGGGCAGCGGGTGACAACTCTTTTTGAAAAAATTAATGAATGAAATAAATTGATCCCTGCTTTAAGTACCGGGCAACGACGGGTACCTTTTTTTAATAATGCATATATGTAGGAATAAAAACAGCATGATAAACATCATTTTGGGTCGAATCAGGCAAAAACTCATGGAGCGGGGTTTCGCACTATGGTAGTTCCACTGCTGTTAAGAATTTCGATCGAGTAATTCAGCCATGCCAGTATAAATAGGAGTATGTAATTCCAGATAAAAGAAAATTTAGGAAATGTAAGGATAAACTACATAGATAGAATCCCAGAAACCCGGAAGTTGACCCGCGACGTCTATATTGATGAGTCAGAGCTGCGTTTTAAAATTAATGAACGATAGTTTCATTAAAGTCATTTTTTCCCCTTACCGTTCGTTAAAAAAAGTTCGATAAATCGTTCTTTTAGGGCCTCTTTCCTTATTCCATAAAACTTAGCTGTTCTTTTTCCAGGTTGTTGAAGTCACGACTTCAGGGTGTAGGGGGTGGCCTCACGTGGGTGTGCGCAGGAGCACCTGCGCAAACTATGGGGCACCTGCACTCACAAGAAAGCAGTAGCAGGAAAGTCACGACTTGCTGCACCTTTCGGAAACCTCCCTGGAAGAATGGAATTTAATGCAATAATTCGAACCTCTGTAATTCAAGGTTCTTTAAAGTACGTTTTGATATATTATCAACTCTGATAAAAAAGTTTTTCTTTCTCTTTCTCTTTAGGTTCCGCTTATCAAATTTCGACTACATATCAGAGACGCATTTAGTGGAAAATAGCCAATTGGGTCAGATGTCATAGTTGGATAAGCAAATTAACCCCCATTGGATTAACAGACCCATTGGCACACACTTGGTTAAACAATACGAATAGCGTTTATTTTAAGTCAATTGGGCTTTACTCCTGCTTAACCCCTTAACATGCGAATTAAGATATATTAATTTAGTGTAGTTTCAGGATATAAACCACACACCCTATACATTTCTTAAGATATGCACATGACAAAATTTAAATCAGCGCACATCCCACAAACGTCAATGGCTTATAAAACATACGATATATCCGAGACGTCGTTGTATGTCCAGGCTCCTAAATATACAGGTTGACGCAATCGACATTTTGAATCCAATCAGTACAGTCCGTTATCGTCTGTCTGCGCTATTTCAATGTTCTTAGTGAACATTTTTCTACCTCATCCGGAAATGGATGCTAAATCTAATCAGACATTGTCTATTCTCTATTTGTAGCAGTTTCTGAAAAATATATGTTTCAAAAAAATTTTTTTTAGTAGAAACAAGAGAATGGAAATGTTTTAGATACCAATAATTACATATTCAAGATCAATGGCATTATGTTTAAACTTTAAAGTTAAAATTATTCTATTTTACTATAGAGAATAATTTAGGGGTTGCTTTTGCACCTTTGACACCCTTTCTGTCTAAAATGTACACATCATTTTTTCATAAGAGAGATAAATCATTGTATTGACTATATTTAATTTTCTAATCAACAATTCTTTCACAGTGAAAAACAATGTATAAGATTCACGGCCCTATGTGTTCCGGTGTAATTTTTATCAGAGTTTTGCGTCGTAAATCTCGAGAAAAGCCGGGTAATCGCTGCTAGTAATTAATAATTAATAGGTCTGATATATTTATTCAGTGTTTATGTATAAAGTGGCATACATAAAAAATTTAAATGGATGATATTTATCATAGTAATAATTATGAAAAGTTTTGAAATACGAAGCAAGCTGTTGTTTTGAGTGAATACGGAGCGTTACAAAAATGTAAGCACTTTAGACGCTTATATCTCCAAACCTAATTCATAAAAATGCACACAATTTATATTATATTATTTTTACAGAAAAAGGGTACCCTTTATGAATATATAAAAATAAATAAATTGAGGAACTTTATTAAACTATTTTTTTTAAAGAAAAAACAAAGTTTGGGTCAAGCGAGTTTCGCTTAATTTTGATTATTTTCCTATTCGAAATATTCTCTAAACTAATATATATATGTATATATATATATATATATATATATATATATATATATATATATATATTAGTTTAGTTTATATATATATATATATATATATATATATATATATATTAGTTTAGTTTATATATATATATATATATATATATATATATATATATATATATATATATATATATATATATATATATATATATGTATATATATATATATATATATATATAAATTTTATAATTACCGTAGCATACTTAATAAATTAAGGATACTTTGCAAATATGCAAATGTAAAAAAATGAGTAAATAGGAATGGCAATGCAAAATACATTTAATTTATTACGCAAATGCAGCTAATAATAAATAAAATGATTTAAATAATAATAAAAGTTTGAAAGCTTCTCACTTTTCTTTCAGGGGACTTTCAAAATTATATATATACGTATATGTGTGTGTGTGTGTGTAATAAAAATATTATATGAAATTCCAATGATAGATTAGGGATAAATATTAACTCATATATTATAATAAAAATATAATATGAAAATCCAATGATAGAACAGAGAGAAGTTGTAACTCAAATACACCTAACTTTAAAATATGCTTAGAAATTAAAAATCCCGAAAAGATTTATCCCAAAAAGATCGAAATGTGCTTTAATTCTTTACCAGTTGGAGATAAATGGGTAATGCAAATTGCAAAAATGCTGAAAGTAAGGTAGGAAACAAGACTATGCCAATGAAATAGTTCCCCCATTCACCCTCAAAAAGCCACACATTTTAAACCTCTATACGACCCCCTTAGACAAACCTGGTCAATCAGAAAATTTTCATTTTGCACATCAACTTTATCAACAATTTTTTTTTTTTTTTTTTGCGGTGTGCTAATGGGGGAGGGGTTATTCCATGAAATTTTTCATAATTTCAAATTGACAAAAAGTGGAAGCGGAGCGAGGGAGGGCGGTAAATTCTACGTAATATAAATTTACCCGCAATAAAAGAGGGGTAGTGGAGTATAACTCCCTAAATTTCCCCTGCCTATGCCTATGTGTGAGGGTATAAACTGTACTGATGTCCAAAATTATCTTTATTTGCACAAAAATGAGCTGCGCTGTGCACGAAGTATGTCTCTCAACGAATTTTTGCATCTCAGGATTTGATTTTGGTGTTTATCCACTTAAAACAGTTTTTTTTATGGCTCCGAAGTATCATTTGGTAACAATCTTTTGAGGTGACGAGGCGAGCTGTCGATCGTTCAGAGACTGGGCAGGCATTGATGAGAAGTGCCAAATTGTTCCGCAATTAGTTTTGTATCGAATGCACACATATATTAGATTTTTCGGTTTGTATTTATGTGTTATGATGCTGGCCGGAAAAAGCACTTAAGTCAAAATCAAAGATTTTGAAATATCAAGGATTGAACATTTTGATACTTTCAGAACCTTTTTTAAATTTTAAATTTTAGTTTTCAGAATATAGATTGGAAGAGTTTGCAATATATTTATAAGCTAAATAAATAATAATTTTTCTTAATATATATTTTAGTACTCCACTGATATCCGTGCAAAATCTAAGATTTTTATTTTTTTGCCCAAATGACTTACGTATTTTTGCCATAACAAAGTTCATAAATTTCTTAAACCAAATATGTATGTTATAAAACATTGGAATTTTTGACTTATGTGCTTTTTCCTCCACCTCTAGATATATCACCTAAAAATAAATAACTAAATAAAGTAAATAAATAAATAAGTATTCAATTATATTGAGCAGTTGTTGAGAAATAAGTGTATCTGTGCATATCAAAATAAATTCGGACACCAACGTATAAAAAGTTCCGCGAGTTCTTGCAGGATATAAGAAAGTATTCCTTGATTCAAATTAAAGCGTCCGATGAACACAGATAAATAACAATTCAAGGAATTATTCAAAACGCGTCAAATATGGCACGCGATTTTTTTTTTTTTTATTCAAAATATGCTTTCTGATGTATGTACGCAAACAAGGCTGAAAATTTCCCTGTGAAACATTGCCTAGATTCGGATTTAATGCCCGTGCCAAACATCTGCTCCCGAAGCTGTCCGCCGTCCTCAGCCGGGCGTGATGCTCCCCCCCCCCCTCCCCAATTGCCGCGTGTCATATCCTCATTATCCCCCCCTTTTCCTCCTGAGCTGAGCACTCAGCTGAAGACGCAGTTTTTAGGCAACACCACCGGCACGCGAATGAATTTGAAAAACATGGGAGGCCGGAGGGCGCATTTAAAGTGACAACACGACTTTCAAAGAACTGTTGCCAGTTGCGAATATATTAAGAGCACTCATACACAAGCCGATATTTTAAGGTTTCAACTCAGCCCCTGTTTAGGGCCACTAAATGCGGTGCAGTTAAGAATTTAATCTGAGTATAGCTTAAACGAATGCTAACCCTATATTTATTTATTTTTATTTATTTATTTATTTTCGCAGGGGGGGGGGTAGGGGGAGGCGCAATAAATTTAGTTTCTAATAGTGGCCAAAAAAAAAAATTCATATAAATATAAGTATATATATATATATATTCAAAAATTAATATGAAAAATAATAAAATAATAATATATAAAAAATATATATAATAATATATATATAAATAATATAAAAACTAATGAAAAATTAATACATATATATGTATTATATATATATATATATATATATATATATATATATATATATATTATATATATATATATATATATAATGTATAAGAACCATTGAAAAAAAAGTTCAAATTCGACTAATATAATGGCATGTGCCGAAATAGCCCCGTGCACTAGTGTTAAATCGATTCTCAGCGTGTGTGTGTGTGTGAGGGAGAGGGGGGGGGGGTGAATCCAATATTTTCCAGGAAATCGCTTCATCCCGTCTAAAGAATAGCTTTAATTCTAGCTCAGTTTCAGGGTCTTTAAGAGGAGCGGGGCAGCACAGTGGTTAAGGTACGGGGATTGCACTCGGAGGACGCGAGTTCGATTCCCGACTCTGACCAAACTTCCCCTGTGTTCATGCGGAGTACGTGCACGTTAAATATGTGGGTCTGTAAGTCCTTCCAAAAGGTTGGTGGTAGGAGGAGGAGAGTACGGTCCCTGTGGATGTCGCCCCCACCGGGCTCCGGTCTAAATTGGGTGGCACTATCCCGACCGTTCAAACCTTACACTTTTGGATAGGTTGGACAGTCTGGGTCGAAAGAAAGAGACTTTAAGATATATCTAAAGAAGACTTTAAAATAAATCTAAAGAAGGCTCTAAGCTAAATCTAAAGGAAACTCTTAAGATAAATTTAAAGAAGGCTTTAAAAATAATTTGAAGAAGGCTCTAAGATAAATCTGAAGAAGGCTCTGAGATAAATCTGAAAAAAGACTCTAAAATAAATTTGAAGAAGGCTCTAAGATAAATTTAAAAAAGGCTTTAAGATAAATCTGAAGAAAGCTCTAAGATATAGCTGAAGATAAATTTGAAGAAGGCTTTAAAATAAATTTGAAGAAGTTTCCAAATATTCAAATTTTAATCTGCTTGTACATTTCACAAAAAGCTTTTTAATTTTCTTACATTGACTGCATCTAGCCGATTTGTAAGAATTCCTCTAAACTAAGCACATCACGTATTGAGATAATTTTTTTACGGAATTTTTTGTTTATGTGTGTGAGGATGAGCGACCCCCCTCCCCCTCCGTCTGGGATGGGTATTGGTTGCTAAAGCCATGTCATCTTTTTTGCGATTCGGACCCGAGTCAACTCGCTGGTTTCTTTGCAAAATGTCTGTTGACCACCTTCCGGTTTGTTAAAAATCGAATTGCATGCCGATATACATTTCGATCACTTGCGATTTGAGGCGTTTTAAGTAATTAGGGTCACGTGATTCATAGTGGAAGCGGAGATTGGATTTTTGGTCAGACAGTTGGTCGGATAGTTATATACACTAGGATATTCTGCAAGTCAGACGGAAAATTCATTCCTTTTGTCTCGTGTTCCCGATCTCATCCGAACCAGTCAACCTCAGTGATTGATTCGAAGTTGCAAAAGAGAGAAGCATTTAATGTGGACAATCGGGCAAAAATGACATAGAATCGAATCATTATATGCAGAGTGTTTTTAACCTCCTTCTCCACGCAGTTAAAAATCTATGGAATGTGTATTACTAAAACACAAATATTTAAGTAAAATGTTAACATGAAATTTCATTTAAATATGCAGAAAAATGATAGCATTTTACTTTCCCTATATATTCTCTACATATATTTATTTTCATCTAGGCAGAGCATTGTGAAGAAGCCGAAAATTTGAATTCGAGTTTTCGACGGAAGAACACGTTTCAAGTATCCCTGAACTCGAATCGAACGTTTTTGAAGTAATATGTGTGTGTGTATGTGTCTGTATGTTAGTGTGCGTGTATGTTAGTGTGTGTGTGTGTATGTATGTGTGTGTTTATGTAAGTCTCTGGACACGATGTCTCACGAATGAATGAAGCGGTTTGAAAATAAGTACGAATATTACAATCAATGAATAGTAGAACCATGTTGATTTTGAACGCAATCGAATGTTCGAAAAAAAAAAGAAAACATTTTTGAAAAAAATCATTTATAGTTTTTCAATAATGGTAAATAAATAAACATTTCAGACGTAATTTTTTATTCGAAATAGAATATCATACGCTTTAGAACGCTAATATAAGTCATTCTTAAAATAAATTTATCAAAAATATTACATAAAATTAAAAAGTAGTAGCCAGTATCAGTATAATCCAGTAGGTTAACCTTCAATGCGCAGTATTACACCACGAATTCGCTGACACCATTTCCGTGGATCTAGTTCGTTCCGTTTACCGAGAGAAAATACTTTTCGCAATAGCTTTGCATTTTGACGACAAAGAATTTGCCAATAGTCACTAATTTCACGGGCTATGAATTAAATATCCATTGCATTTTGATCGGGAATTTTGCTTGTTTGCTTGAATAAGACTATATTTGGACTCATAAGTTCTCAAAAGCGCGCCATCATGTACCGGGTGGTCAGAATTAAAACACCCCTACTCTGAGCTCTCTATAGATCAAACTACTCAGTGCAAAGGCTCCAAAATTGTTGAACATACTATTCAAGACATGGGGAAAGGGATTACGCGAAAAAAAAAATTAGTTCCAGAAACACCGATAGGCGGCGCTGTACAACAGAAAATATGCTAAAAAGACACAAAATACGCATTTGCAACACATTTTATTTGAACGCACCACACATTCATATCACAAGGACCTTATCGATGCAGGGAATGCTGCGTATAACGTTATCCATTGATTGTTCAACAATAGCGGTGGCAACAGCGGCAACAACATCTGAACGAGTCGATTTGCATCCTCGACCCGGCTCAACTCCAAGATGTCCAGTTTTCTCGAATTGAGCGATCATTCTCCTGAGAGCTTGTGGAAGTAATGGTCCTTTGCTCAAATTCTTAAGTCGACGAAACTCTCGAAGTGCAGCTGCAGTATGTCCTTTGTTTTCATAAAACAGCTTCACAAGCAAAGCGCGTTCTGGCAGTGTGACAGCCATCGCTGATAAGAATGAAAATTTCCCAGTTTTATCCCCTTTTATGCCCAGAACATAGTAGCTGCAAACTAAAGGTTTATGCAAATTTTTGTGCTTACTGTGCGAAATTGCAGTTACAATGACAGTTTAAGTTTCTTCACTTTTTTATCTTCTTTTTTTCTTTTTCATATCAGCAAAAGAAATTAAAAAGGAAAAATTCCATATCGCATGTTTTTTTTTTTTTTTTTTTTTTGTGATTATTTTGTGTCTTTTCAGCATATTTTCTGTTGTACAGCGCCACCTATCGGTGCGTCTGGAACTAATTTTTTTTTTTTTTCGCCTAATCCCTTTCCCCATGTCTTGAATAGTAGGTTCAACAATTTCGGAGCCTTTACACTGAGTAGTTCGATGTATAGAGAGCTCAGAGTAGGGGTGTTTTAATTCTGACCACCCGGTACATAAATTTTTCGCCGTAAAAGAATTAAAGTCATAGCATTATGTAGGAAAAATCTTCTGCATAGGATTTTTTTATTTTCTCAAGATAGTCTCGATGTATCTTTTAACACCACCGTCATTAACTACACAGTTCGTTATAAAAATGGTCAACAACCGATCGCGGAGAACCGGCGGTTAGAACGACAAGGGACGATCAAACCAATCCCCCCCCCCTCCCCCCTCTTCACCGTCCTAAAAGAACGTTGGACCTTCATTGGCATTCTCAACGGCCCCGTAAATACCTTGATAGATTCAAAGATTCAAGACTCGATACTTACAAGCTGAAAAGAAAAAAAAAAACATCTGCTTTTTTTAATTAAAGAGTCAGTACCAGTCGAGTGAGAGGTTCCCCTCTCTCCTTCCAAGGATATGTCTCCCTGGGGCTTCGAGGAGAAGCTCAACCCTTGCACTTCCGATACATCTGCCCCTGCACTTCCCGCTTCCTTCCCGAAAGGGGTGAAGGCTCGAAAAATGAAGGGTGAAGAGGCAAACCGTCGTCTGGTCGATTTCGAAAATGCTTCTGTTCGACAACGTTGGAGACAATGCAGTTGGGGCCTTTGGAGTGCATTATTTCTGGTGTTTGTGCAAATAAAATGGACATCAGGAAAATTTCAATGGAGAAAAATATATTTGGATCGATACCTATATAAATATAATTGAAAATCTGTCTGTATGTGTGCATGTTTGTCTCATCAACACGGGTAAACGGCTGCATTGAATTTCATAAAATTTTATGGGTAGGATGAAATAGCCCCACTTAAAATTGAGTCCATGTTTTGAGCTTCTAGGACCAGGGGTTGTCGAAATATTAATAAAAAAAAACAATTAAACATTTCATATAGTATTATGCAGACGACATTTTTTCAGCCAATTTATTTGGGGAAAAAATGATATCATGTCGCTTAGCTCCGGATTTAAATCCAATGTGTTTATGCGGCAGACGATTTTTGTTAAATCTTTTACGATTTAAATAATAAAGAAATGTACATAAAATAAATTTTATCGAAATTGCATTTTGACTGGATTATATCCATTACGGCTTCAGGTTTAAGGGTTACGGGGATTATTGACATTTTCAATTTATTACGTAATCTTTTATTTTGGAAAATATTTTTTAAACTCATATATTGTAATACGGATAATCTTCTACTAATACACGGGTATATCTTCTAATCTACGAGAATATAAGTTGTACGGGTATATCTTCATGCAACTTTAGTGCCTTTATATGGCCATATATTGGAATAAATTTTGTAGTTTTAGTAAATCTGTTTATAAACGAGATTAGGAAGTTTTTTTCTTCAGATCTGCCTGTGAAGATAATTTCGCATAGAGCGAACAGAGATTCTTAAACTCTATTTTAGGAGTATTAATTTAAATATTGTAATAGAATGTTTTGAAAAACAATATAATTTAGAATAGTATAGGAATACATTGTGAATTTTAAGTTTCTTTATAATATATATTGCTTACAAAGAATTGGTATATTTCTAGTCAAAAATAATTATATCGTGATGATTCATATTGATGATGATTAACATTTGATAGCAATTAATAGATAAATGAAATAATTATATAAGCATTATTGAATAATTATAGTAGAAATGTCAAAATCGGCTTTCGCTAAAATACATATTAGGCAAAGGGAAAGTACTGTAATGGGACGGTGTGTGTGTGTGTGTGGGGGGGGGGGGGGGAGTTAATAAAATCTGACACTCAGATTTTTACACATTGATACATTTTAAGCATCCCCGAATCCGCATAGGACACATTTTTTTTCAATTAATGTATGTGAGGCTGTGAGTACGACAGTTCTCGAATAAATTGTGAGGATGCAATGAAATTTTGAATTCAATCGATAATCGTAACAGGTCTATTAATTTTCAAATGGGATGATTAAGTGAAAATTCCCCATTTTATTACTTTCCTTATATACATAATGTACAAGGAAAGTATTGTGACGGGGTCGAAAATTCGAATTCGAGTTATCGACGGGAGAGCACGTTTCAAGCATCTCTGATCACGGATAAAACATTTTTGAAGTGATGTCTGTGTGTGTGTGTGTGTGTGTCAATGAGTCTGTGGAGACGATAACAGACGAACGAATGGACCGATTCGAACGAAATTTGGTACAAAAATCACAATCCGTAAACACTGGAAGTCTATTGTTTTTATACGCAATCGAATGTTCAGAACCCCCCTAAATTTTCGAGTGAAATTTTGAAAAAATCGTCAAAAACTCAAAACCGCTAATAAAGTTACACAAATAGACATTTCTTATGTAATTTTTCATTAGAAAACGATTGACATAAATTTTAGAACGCTAACATGAACCGTTCTCGTGATATTGCACATTTTCAAAAAAAATTATCAAAAAGTTATATAAAATAAAGAAAAAAATATTTCCTATTGAGAAACATGTTCACTTTTCATACGTAATACCATGCGATAAATTGGGTGACATCATTCTCGTGGATCTAGCTCGTTCCATTCATGAAAAAAGATACTTTGAGTAATACTTTTGTATTTGAAAGCCAATAGTCATTTATCTGCTGTAAGAATAACTTACTTATCCGTCCATAACGCTTGGCGAGATTTTGGCGGAATGTCGGCAACTTGGCGACATTTTTAATTGTTGCCAAATTAACAAAAATCTCGCCAAATGGATAAAAAGGACGCTAAATCAATGAAAATGATGACTCATTGAAGAAAATTTAATATCTTGGAAAGAATATAAGTATCTACTGTAAGAATAACATTTTTTAACTGTAAAAGCAGTAAATTCATTGCATTATATAAGGAAAGTCATGTGTTGCCCACATCAGATTTTTTTTCTAGTAAATTGAAAACCGTTAACTGAAATTTGTTTCCAAATATTAAAAAAACAACCAGTTTACATGGAATGTGTTATTGAAAAAGAGAATGACAAAATCTACAGTATGCTGGCATGACCTATTCTTCAGACACCTGACTTCAGACATCCTTTTTTAATGTTTTTTTTTGTTTTTTTTTTTAAATCTAGAATACAGATTAAACATTAAATATACTACCTGTTAATAAATACGTAAACATTTCGTAAATACTTTCAACTATAAATGAATGGATATCATTCTTAGGAGCCATCACGAGTTGTTCGCCAGATATTAAAATTTAAAATTTTTAAAGGGAAAATGATATGTCTAAAAAAAAAACAACAACAACAACCGCAAGAAACTTCCGTAAAATATATGTTTATTACTTTCGTATAATATATAGGGAAAATATTGTGACGGGTTGAAAATTTGAATTCGAATTTTTGACGGAAGAGCATATTTTAAGCGTCCTTGAATTCGAATAGAACGTATTGAGGGGATATCGGTGTGTGCATGCATATTAGTGTGTGTGTATGTTAGTGTGCGTAGTGTATGCATGTTAGTGTGCGTAGTGTATGCATGTTAGTGTGTGTGTTTGCGAGTCTATGGACGCGATTTCTCACGAACAGATAATTTCAAAAATAATTTGGTACGAAGATTATAATCAGTAAATACTGAAACCCTTTTTATTTCAAATGCAATCGAATGCTCCCCACACTTTTAACTTTCGAAGAAATTTTTGAAAAACCATCATTGAAAAAAACAGAACCTTCACTAATGAAATATATAAAATCATTTCTGGCGTAATCTTTCATTAAATAACGGGTAACGTAAAGTTTAGAAAGCTAACCATGAACCATCCTTGAGATATTGCAGGCTTTGCAAATACATTTATAAAAAAATAAAGTAGTAAATATATAAAAACCATCTAATAGGTTTAATTTCCATATGCAATATTTTGCGTTAAATTTATTAACATTATTTTGGTGGATCTAGTTCGCTCCATTCACTAGAAAAGCTACTTTTTGAAATAGTTTTGTATTTTGACACCCATTCGACAATAGTCACGTATTTCACGAAATATTCAATAAATGTTCATTGCATTATGGTGAGGATTTTGCCCACGAGTATGAAGTAGCCATCTTGTTTAACCAATAAATAAGCTTTCAATTTGAACTGAAGTGGCGTTAATTCAATGGTAAAAACATTGTGACCTGTGTTGTGATCATTAAGTAGGAAAAATCATGTGCTGTCCACATTAGATTTCTGCTTTCTTATACTATAGAATATAGTATAAGAAATATAGAATATAGTATAGGAAATATATACTACAGAATATAGTATAGAAAACTATACTATAGAATATAGTATAGAAAATGTATACTATAGAATATAGTATAGAAAATTTATACTATAGAATATAGTATAGAAAATTTATACTATATAGTATAGAAAATTTATACTATATAGTATAGAAAATTTATACTATATAGTATAGAAAATTTATACTATATAGTATAGAAAATTTATACTATATAGTATAGAAAATTTATACTATAGAATATAGTATAGAAAATTTATACTATAGAATATAGTATAGAAAATTTATACTATAGAATATAGTATAGAAAATTTATACTATAGAATATAGTATAGAAAATTTATACTATAGAATATAGTATAAGAAATATAAAATGTAGTACAGAAAATATATACTATAGAATATAGATAGAAAATTTGTACTATAGAATATAGTGCACTATATTCTATAGTGTAACTATACTATAGAATTAGAATATTATACTATAGAATATAGTATAAAAAAAGTATTGTTTCCACGAAAACTTTCAATTTCGAGATTTTAATTCCAATATATGTTTTATTACTTCTACTTCCTGAACACGTTTTGACTATTTTTAGAGTGATGTTTGCTTATTATCACTGGCAACAGGGATATGTTAGTGTGTGTGTTAGTGTGTATGTGTGTGTCTGTCTGTGGTCGATATCTTGTTTACACGATAGCTACCACGCATATTAATGGATTTTCACGAAACTTTATATCCGGCTTTGTTCACGAATTATATATGGCTCAATGATCATGAAACTTAACAGTTTCAATTATTGTAGCGAAAAATAGCCGTGATACAATTTTTGCGTTCGTGACGTCATTGGCTCAACCGAGGGGGCAACCGAGGATTGTCAAACTTGGTATTACTCGAATTATAATTTTTTCAAGACCTTTAAAATGAAGGGCAGCATGCTGTAACTGTGATCATTTGGACCAACGGCAAAGATTTTTCAATTTTTCAATTAAAATAATAATAAAAATCACTAGCTACTTATAAATAGATTCTGGTATGAGAGAGTCGAGGGTACAGATGTAGTATAATCCCTTTTCCATTTTAGGCGAGATTCTGGCAATCCCTGCTATGAATTGGAGAACATTCCATTCTGGCTATCCTTTCCGCATTTTTTGTCGCCATTTTGGTGTTTTTTGCAGCCCTTTCGTCGTCAAGTTAAAAATCGCAGTATTCTATTCTGGCAACGTTTTTCGCGTCTTTCGTCGCCTATTTGTCCTATTCTGTCACCCCTTTTGTCGTCTTTTATCGCTATTTTATCGCTAATTCTATTTTGTCGCCAACGTAAAAATGGCTCTACTGTCGCCAAGGTAAAAAATCAGAAAATTATTTGATTTTCATGTTGTGCTCTATGAGCCACAGAACACCTGTTGCACAAGCAGCTATTGCTACACGCGACATCCGATAGCCAGCGGAGCCGGATTCTGTGATGTTTTTTGAGCGAGCGTAGGCCCGTATTTGAATTGCTACAGATCAACAGTTGCACAAACGGCGACAAATGGGTGATTTTTACGTTGGTGACAAAAGAGCGGATAAAAAAAAAAAAAAAAAAAAAAAAAAAAAAAATACGCGGGAAACCGTTGACAGAATGGAATGTTGCGATTTTTACCTTGGCGACAAAAGGCTGAAATTGTCAGAATCTCACTTAAAATCGCCAAAAATTATATGCTACATTATACTACATATGTTCCAAGTTGAGTTGAACTACAATCTAGTTAATTTTACGTATGTATCCAGCTATGAATGAAATCCTAATGATAATTAGGAGGTCACATCACATGATAACGTCACCCTGTAAATGAAATTTTGACACAATAGCAAGTCATACTATTAAAGTCAATAAGGAGGTAACGGATGACACGAGTTCATAATGCAGGACAACACATCAAGAATTTTGGTGTAAAGCGATCTGTTCTTAAACACCCATCCAACTGCGAAATAACTCATCACGAAGATCGATCTCGCCAATTAATCGAAGAGGAATCGGGCAGTTTTCAAATTTCAAGAAAATATCCAACCTATACAGGATTCTCAACGCTCATGATGTGTGGTTATAGCACGAATGAAAACCTAAAGAATCGTGCTAAATCAACGCTTTCATGGATCCGCGATGTACCAATTCATACATCCCAGACATTGGGGGGGGGGGGGGGGGGGCACGCCGACGCACAAACTATCCCATCTCCGCATGCTTGCTGGTGTGAAAGAATTATTTTACTGCCTGGGAATAAAATGAACTAGCCAGCGTCATCAGAGCCAGCGTAACTACAGTTGGGAGAGAGGAAGGGGTGGGGGGTGGTCGCGTGATTAGAGCCCCCACACCTCCACCGGCCTCGGAATTAACCGCAAAACACACACAACACCCCTATCGCATAGTCTGCTGGCGGTATAAAGACGGGGCCAGGGATTCAAATTTTAGGAGATGAAGGGTAGTTGTGAATTCAAAATGCGAAAAATAAAAATAGAAAAAAGAGCGCTTTGGAAAGCGTGTGGAATAGAACGTGCCGAGAGATCGTTCGGAGGTATGGACGTGATTGGAGTGGAGGAAGAAGCGACGTAAAGCCGTCCGCTCGACGGGATGCTGCGGCTGAGAGGATGCGGGTATTCGTCGTACGGGATGCGGCATTGACACGGAGAAGCTCTGGGATTTCTACCCTCGTCACGTTCGATAGAGTATTATACTAAATTAGATATTACAGAAGGTATGACTCCATAATTGGCATTCGTATGTATATTTTTTATCATTATTAAAGCACAGCTCCCGACGTAATGGCTGTACAAACTAATAGTAATATGATAGCAATGTAGGACCACGGAGTTAGTGAGATGGAGATAAAAAGCTTAAAAATATCATGATGTATACTTTAAAAATAAAGACAACCAAAAAAATTGGACGCAATTAAAAGTCTTTTATTAAAATCTCCTTTTTATGGCGTACAAAAGTCACACGGCCATAGCTCTTCCGGGCATTACTATGCCCTTCATCAGTGACGATGCCACTGATGAAGGACATACTAGAAATACATACAATGTGATTGGATTTAATATTACCCCAGCGCCACCTACATTAAGACAAACATTTGCTATAACCCTATTGTATGAAATAAATGTGACCGTTTTAGTGCCCATTTTTACATGTTAAAGAATACCTTGCAATTTGCAATAGGCATTTTTCTTTTATCTCGCTTTGTTGTCGAGTCCTTTAACTTAACTTTTTAATTTCCGCTAGGGGGTGTTGCAACCCCTTGTATTCGATCGAGCATGTTCCCTTTACTGTAGATGGATCTAACGTGCACACTCGTGGCAATTTCCTTACAAAGTTATTGGAAGTGCTTAAAGACTTTCGTAGAAATCCTTCATAATCCTCACAATAATCTCCCAATCCTCCCTCCACCAGCTCTGAATATTTTTAATTTATTTCAGACTCGGTAGATAGTTTTGGTTCCTTATTCACATTTTAGGAACTCAATTGGAGGTTTAATTATGCGCCGTCAGATTGATTACGATTGATTATGATAGATTGATTGATTGATAATTTTTGAAAATGTGTCTGGGTCATACATGTTCCGCGCGAGGGATTCTGGATAAACTATGACACAACTATATCCTATTTCTGGTAGGTCGGACGGTCTGGGTTTCAACAACAACAACTATATCCTAATTTTTTCTTTTAAATATAATTTCTTAGAATGTTATGTTTTAACTTCCACTTAAAATTACATTAAAGTTTCTTTAAAATAAAAAAATAAATAAATGTTAAAAATATCTTCTGTTCAAATGATGTTATGGGTTCAAATATTGGTACATACCGGAGATTAACGTTATTCTGTCTAGGAACTCCTCATCCGGAACACATTGCGACTGGTTAAAAATATCAACAGATTTTGTAAAAAAAAATAAATTTCAGCTTGTCAACATATAGTTATACTTCGTAATTTTTTTTTTTTAAAATAAAAGTTTGTCAACATATAGCTATTTAGATTTAGGTGGAGCATGTATTACGTATATGCACATAATGCAATAGCATACAAAGTTTTAAGTTTATGAGAATATTAGTTTTGTCGTTACAATAAGCACAAGCTTGAAAATAGCAGTTTGGCTGAAAACCATCTCAAATTGTGGTAAGGCTTGCTCAATGCTCAAATGTTTTACTTTATGCATTATATTATAATGCGTATTCTATTTACAATATTTTGATAATTCCTTTTGTAATTATTCTTAACAATTTATTCAATAAAAACAGAATAAAAAATTTATTATCTATTTTATGTTTAAAAAGTCCCCATCCCATTTAAAAAGCTGAAATTTTGCCGATTTATATTATCGACCACGGAACGGAACCTATGTGAGCCGGATTTTTGGTTAAAGTATTTATTTCCGACACTATAAGCGACATGGAATGTTTACATAATAAACTTTATTAAATAAAAAATAAATTCCATGGAGTCGCTCGGTTTCTAAATAATTGCTAAATGTTGCAAACCCAAACCACTCGACTGACCCAAAGGGTTTAAAACAGCTGTTTGAGCGGCCGAAATAATTGCTAAATGTGTAAAAATTGCAGTAATGCTTAAATGATGCAGTGATGCGTAAATAACTCAACATTGGAAAATACCGATTAGAACAAAATACATTTTCGCGCTTCGTTTGTACAAAAACAATCTCTCTTAATATTTTAATAGAATGGTAAGAGATCCGTCCGTCTGCGAGTAAAATACGAGAACCGTGGAAAGTTTCAATTCGCAGATGCACGAAGTTAAAAATGAATTATTTTCAAATGGTCTAAATATCACGTATTTCGATGAATTAAAAAAAAAAAAATACTTTAAATAATAATAATATAAAAAAAAATATGTTCTATGGGCTTGTCGAAAAAACGTTCTTCGATCATTCTGACTATGTTAGGATGGAAACTCTGTATCTAACGTATCTAACGTGTTTTCGACTCTCGAGATCTCCCACAAGCCCCTTGCGATCTAGAAGGGCCTTGAATCATTGCACACTTATAGACTACGATACAGAACCTAATAGAGCCGGATTTTCGATTTACCTCTCACGGGCAGAAAAAGTGGAATATTTTAGAAGCCAGTGGAATATTTTAAAAGCCTGTTCAAACCACCCAGAACCCCCCCCCCCCCCCCCCGGTGACCTAGAAATCTGAATCTTTGCATACTTGTAGTATCAATCATTGCACAGAATGTAACGCAGCCGGATTTTTGATTGGCTCCCCTGAGGGCGGAGAAAGTGGGATATTTTTAAAGTCATTTCAGATCCTACCCAGAAGTCCCCCGGTGACTTATAATTCTGAATCTTTGTAAACTTATAGTATGAATTATTGTCAGAAATTAACGCAGTTTGATTTTAGATCCCCAGGGCGGAGATTATCATCTTTACGTTTATATTTTAAAGTCTTTCCGGACCCTCAGGCATCCCCCCCGGTCGCTTAGAAGGCTGAACTTTTACACACTTATAGTACGGGGCCAACGGCCGTACCGTGCTGAAAACACCGGTTCTCGTTAGATCACTGAAGTCAGGCAGCATCGGGCGCGGTTAGTACTTGGGTGGGCGATCACCTGGGAACACGGCGTGCTGTTGGCACATTTCGGGCGCAGTAGCCCGGTATTTTGCGCGCTGGATTTGCACGCTGCCACAACTGCCGCCGTGTTCATGCGGAATACGATCACGTTAAACATGTGGGTCCGTAAGTCCTTCCGAGAGGTTGGTGGTAGGGGAAGGAGGGTACGGTCCCTGTGGATGCCTCCCCCACTGGGTTCCGGTCTAAATTGGGTGACGCTTCCCGGCCGTCCAAACATTTACCTTACACCTTTCTGGTAAGTCGGATGGTCTGGGTCTCAACAACAACACTTATAGTACGACCACTAGACCAAACCTAAAGGATTAAATTTTTTGATTTTTCTCGGGCAAAATGGAGGGAAAAGTAGGATAACGTCTGTCAGCACCTCCCCCCCCCCCCCCCGTCCTCACGAACCTAAACATAAAAGACCTAACTCCATTATGGAGCAGAACCTAACTGCGCCTATTATCAACGTTCAGTTTGGATCAGCAGTTCTAGCTTGAGTATGGGTGAATTTAATTCCGCCTCGTGAGGTCTTCGTATATATATATATATATATATATATAAACTTAAAAATAACTTTCCGTGAAACATAAAAGGTGACTGTTAAATTTCAAATATGCAGAAGACATTAAATACGCATTTCAAAACACTCGCATGACTCGATTTTGTGGTTTAACAAATTTGTGAAGGAGGGGTGGAAAGGGGACAAGAACGAGAAAAAGGAAGAAAGAAAGTAAAACACCGACGAATTCGGCCTAACTCACAGTTTCAGGATGAGCACAAGTCTAAAATTCCAGCACATGTAGACCTCTAGTCCATAATAGAAAGGGGATCTGCCTTCCTGGAGGACTTTTCGCCGAGCACAGATTTTACGGAGGCATTATGTCCATTATTTTTAGGTTCACGTGTATAAAAAACTTAATTTTAGAGTGGCTAAAAAAAAAAAAGATATTTGTAGCCAATTGGCGCAATCTTTGCGAAATCGGCGCGTGTACGATATGGGGAGGCGCATGCACGGGATGTAGTGGTCCCGGAAGTTCCTTCTTTTCTTCGGCGCTTCCTTTCTGGGGAACTTCCAGATCTTCGTCAGCTTCCTCGCAAGGGGAAGTGGAACAACCTGCCAACACCCTCTTCCCCTCGCCCCTATGATTCCAGGAAAGATAATGAAAGACAAAAGCAAACGTGTCTCTCAATATTGGCATTCCTACTTTGTTCGTTGCAAATGCAGTGAAATCTGCATTAGACAGGGAAATCATACCCCCACTACCCCATTGGTGGAAGAATGACACCACTTTTCTATAAGATTTAAAAAGGAAAACAAAATTCAACACTCAACCCTTCCTCCTGCGGTCGTACTATATAATAGTATATAATCCTATATATTTGACCTAATATAATCCTAATATAATCTTTAGGATAAACGGTTGTACCTTTCCCTCCTCATTCCAAGCTCATGGCTATAGAGCATGCGCAGGTAACGTCACACGGCGCTCTATTTTGTCTAGAGCTCCTCTACTACAGGCTGACTTATCAAGCATATTGAAGCCCATAGGGTTCCATACTACAGTTACGGAAATTATAAAATAAGTGTTTAAAATAAATACTTTATATAAAAAAAGAAGTTTCAATTAGAATATTGTAGAACTTAGCTCGCACAAGTATGCTCCAGTACCGGGTATCCGATTATTTATTAGCCATTCTTTTCTTCTTTCTTCATTTCTAGGAAAGCGAAATAGCCTAAAACCCTTTCTAGAATGATTAGAGCAGTTCGGTGCAGAACAACCACCCATAATTATTTCAATTATACTTCATAAAGTAAAAATACGAATAGAGCTAATGCTTATGGATTGCGCATCCAGCTATGGCGGGCTTCAATATGTTTGATGAGTCAGCTCGTACATAGAGGAGCCTTAATTTTGTCCTTACGTTTGTTTCCAAAACAAGATATTCGTTTGCTTAGCTGTATGGATATTTTCCTTATTTCTGTATTAAAAACGGTTAATTTAGAAACTTACAATCGTTTAATCTTTCATTTTAGTAGGATCTATCTCAATTTATCTTCTTGGATGGATATTTTTAATGGACCGGAAAATAAAACATTCACTTTCATTAAAATATATACACGAGTTTTTTTTAAAGAAAAATCGTTCTGTATATTTCCCTTGTCGCTCGCACATACAGTGCAGAATTGGCTAGTGAATGTATACATCTTTAGAACGTTAGTGAGTGACTGCGGTAAAAATGAGTAGTAGTGTACATTCACTTAAAATCACTTAAAGGGCACTTTAGCAAATTAAATCTTTCAATATACGTTGGTATTCAAGTATTCTAAATAACTTACTTTCATCACAATAATAAATTTCGATGTTTAATGGGTTTAGTTTCAATTTTTATGGGCCATCATCCTCCGTTTACCACGACACGCTACGGTAAAAATAATGCCCTTTTGCCCTGCGCATTCTACTGCGCAGGTTGTTTATGGACACTCGTATCCATGCTCTATTGTAGGGCGATCCTATAAGAGACCCTTAGAAAGTGTTCTTTGTCGTTAAATACAGTTTTTCGAAAAGCACAACTTACAAGGAAACATTTTTTTATTACTGCGAAATCTAATTAAACAGATTCAATCCATCTAAACGAACAAATAATTGTTTAAATAATTAAACGATATAAAAAAATTGGATAAAAATTGACAGACTTTTATGATCTGGGTGAGACAGCCCAGTGATTAGAGCACGAGGATTGCACTCGTAGAACCCTAGTTCGACTCCCGTCTCTGCTCCTGTACTTGCACCTTAGATATGTGGGTGTGAATGCCCTTTCGAGAGATCGGTGGTAGGGAAGGAGAGTACAGTCCCTGTGGATGTCGCCCACACTGGGTTCAGGTTTAAATTGGGTGGCACTGTCCCGGCTGTCCAAACAGATACCTTACACTTTCGGGTAGGTCGGACGGTCTGGGTCGAAAGTAAGAAAGACTTCTACGACCAGACAGTTTTTAAAATCGGGCATTTATTCATTTCATTATTTGAATTAATGTAACAAAAATAACTTTTAATATTAAAAATAAATCATTTCTTGATTGCATACTATGTGAAGAGTCATTTTACAAGAAAATATATATCATTAAAATATCGTTTCTTATTCTTAGGAGAAACATAATGAAAATATTAATTTTAAAAAAAAAATTGCGTTATCATACAAATTACAGAATCTATCTCATTCTAGTTCTTTACATAATGTATATTACTTATAAAATTTCATAACTATAAGGACATTTATTTTGATATATCTTGTTCAAACCTCACAAACAGTCAATCTTCCTAAATAGGATCAGGAATTGCTCGACAAACTTCCGAATTTGAAAATATTAAATACATTTTTTTTAATTAGCATGAGCAAGTAAAAATTCTTGCTGTGGATGTAAAGAAATTATTTTGCATGTTCTCTTCCTAATTATCCGACACATTTTCGAAAAACTTAATATTCCGATTGTAAATGCAATTCGTCTAACGGTTACAGGTTTTTTAAGTCATCCTAATCTTCACGCATAATTTTAATGGCTCGTTAGACGATAATACAGTGAGCGTTCTCTCAATTAAGGGCAGGAGATCGCTGAATATAGTAGGAGATCGCTAAAGGTCGTAGGAGATCGCTTAAGTTCATAAGAGATCGCTTAAGATCGCAGGAGATCGCAGGAGATAGCTTAAGACCATAGAAGATCGCTTAAAACAGAGATAATAAACACACGAGCAGGGCTTGATCAAAGCAAATTAGGGCCCAGGGCCTAGTGTTAATTTGGGGCCTCCATACGCATATCAAATACATGCAAAACAACTACAAATAACAAATTTGGGGGTTTAGGATCACAACCCCAAATTTTGTACATGCAGAAAATATTTGATTTCAAAGTAATATATGACTTTAAGTAAAGGATAAATATTATTTAAAATTACAACATATTTTATAATTTAAAATAAAAACTAATTTTACCACATGTAAATAATTAAAAATAATATTTCTGCTTAAATTTTTTATCACATACAAAATTTAGGGGGGTCCTTAAAATTTGGGAGCCAGGGCCGCGGCCCCGGAGGCCCATGCGTTACTCAAGCTCTGTGCATGGGGGGGGGGGGGGGGGAGATTTTTTTTGTATGAAAAATAAAAAAAAAATGTCTTTATAACAAAGGTGGTCTCCTTGACAGGTTTCACCGAAATAGCTTACATATGACACTCCAAAAATATGCCCATTTTATTTTCCACAAAATCCCATTCAAAGAAAAGAAAATTATAATTTTGTGTGACAAAAAAAAAAAAAAAAAAAAAAGATAGAATAAATTTATGAAAAGTTTGAGGAATGTATAGAAGAGAACATTAGGCGAATTTAAGATTATTTCACTTTGCAAGTAGCAATTTTTATTTCCTCTTGTAATATTATGGAGAAAATATTGTTTCTCTGAAATTTTTTCGAATTCGAACTTTTGACGAAAAAGTATGCATGTTTTTTTTGTTAAGAGTATTCCTGAGTAAGTTAGGTTCAGCGTCAGCTGCTAGAAACGTCTTCAGAAGGCTTTGGAACAGGACTATTTTAATTATGATCGTACATGACATAAATGTTAAAGAATCGCTCTGAAAGTCCCTTTCTTCGCATCATGGCATGTTTCGGCAGTTATCGCATTACGTCGAAACTGCGCCATAAACAGGAAGCATTTTCTCGCCATTTCTTCTCCGTGCCAAGAATTCGAAACTACCCATTAAGCGCAACAAACGTTCCAATTAGAACGCCATCGCACCATCCCTAAGTGACGTATCTTTCGAACAAAAGGGGGCTGCAAGAAACAAACACAAACGCATTAATGTTCTATTCCATATCGCAACATGACGGAACAGTGTGTGTGTGTGTGTGTGGGGGGGGGGGGGGGGAGAGATCGAGGCGAATGATAAAAGCGGGAAACACAGCAGACGATTTCAGACAACTCAGGCTCGGCAACCTGTGGGACAGCAAGAAAATTATCTTGGAAGATATGGAGTGACGAAGTGATGTTGAGGGGAGAAGAAGGGGAAGGGAGGTTTCCGGCTCCCTTTCCTGATCGGGGGAGGAGAGAGGTACAGTTATCCCTTGCCATCTGTCCTCGCGTGCAGGGATGAGGGTGGCGTGCGACTGACGATCGGAGTAGGGAAAACAAGAGTATTGCGGGTAAGGCATTGGGGACACTTTTGGCTTTTGGAGGTATTTTAAGTGATAAGTAAGAAGGCAAGATGATGATTTAACAGAGAAAGGTGAGATAATTCTTGTGTTGACTTGAAACTACAGGGACTATCCCGCTCCACAATAAAAATTGTTTTAATGTGCTGGGTAGGATGGACAGAGTTAAACTTTATCCATATCTTTCCGTAGCATAACGATTCGGGTTGTCATCAAATTTGCGAAGAATATTATTCAGGGCACAGTAAAAATAATTTCATGAATGAAAATAATTTCCAATTTCTGCCGGTAGGGGACGGAGGGCAATCTTCAAGGACGAAAACCACAATATTGACAAATACGCTTATGTCCAAAAGTTAAGCAACAAACGGAATTCAAGTGAAAATAGTACATTAAAAATACATTTTGGAATTAGCAATTAACTGATTATCGTTTGATCATTAGTGCAAGCAAAGAACTACTTATTAGAGCTACTATCTATTACATTGCTCCTCGAAAGGAGTAAGTTCGACAACGATTTTTTCGAACGCACATGCAGCGACAGAAGAAATGTACTTGCCGCTCAGCAGGTTTCACGTTAACAATTGCGGTGTCCAGAGAGGACGCTTGTTTATTGCGGAGAAAGCAAATTTCCAGGTGACCTCCTTTCCGTTTTCAAGGCCTTCTCCTGACCCCTTTCCTCTCCTTCAGCTCTCGGATCTAGGTCTCACTGGACGGACACCTGCTCCCTCTAGTGCCAGCATCCGTTATGTAGAGACCGCAAAGGTGTACGCTCCGATGGTGTGAGTCTCGCTTTTTATAGTTTACGTTTTCTTATATATTATTCTTTTACAGCGAATGCATCTTCATGCGCTCCCCACAACACGTGGCTTCATGTCGTAAAATCGGGTGACGAAACTTACGTTTTAGTTTGCCATTTTAAAACAGTCATTGCTAAGAGTGATATTTTCCTGTCTGAGTAATTTGAAACATATTAATTTTTTCACCGGAACATATTAATTTTTTCGTCACTGGAAGTGGTAATAAATGAGATAAACTATTATTTTCTCTCTCTGTATATATATATATATATATATATATATATATATATATATATATATATATATATAATCTTATATATATATGTATATATATATAGTTTTTTAGTCTTTGAAGGATATTTTTTCCTAATTTGTTATTTTCTACTACTCTTCAGGTGATATATGTTTGGAGTTTGCAGGTTCAAGGGTTATCGAAATGTTAATAAAAACAAAGCTTTCATAGAAAAAGTAAAGTGCAGACGATTTTTTCTCCAAAACTTTGGGAATGGTTGATATTTTATGTTTTAAGTTATCTGATTTATTTAGGCAAAGGTTTTTCAAATGCTGATATTTTTTATTACGTTTAACTGATTGTTGCAACAGGATAAAAATGTCAAAGGTATAACTTTTTCAAGCATATAAGTTTAGCCAATTGTTCATCCAGAATAAAAGTGGTACAGGCTTACATCTGCCAATACCATTTCAGCGTTTTCATTTTAACCTATCAAATTTCCTTTTTCCTTTGTAAATTTGTTTACAAACGGGATCAGGATGTCTTATTCTGCAGATTTGCGAGTGTATATAATTTTATAATGAGATCAGGGATCTTTATTCATGTTTTTCAGGGGGTATTAAATTGGATATTTTTATAAACATTTTTGAAAAAAAAATTATCTTTTAGAATACTATTAGAATTTGCACATTTTTTAACACGAGCAACGCGAGGTATATGTTAGTTTTTATTATACTTGTGGGGGTGCTAGAGGTCTGTATGGGTTCGGACCTATCCAATGGGCAGGGTAGGATCGTATTTATGGCTAAAAGATTCGGGCCGAGATCGGACTGGATTTATAAAATTTAGGGAGAAGTTGGGCCAGACAAGGTTTACGTTTTGAAAAGTTATTAATAAATATTAATGCAAAACATCATTGCTAATTTCATTGTTCATTTTATCGTCGTTGATCACTGTTAATTTTAACAATGATCAACTATATATATATATCAATAATAAAAGCTTTACCTTTTCACATAGGTCTTCTGGTAGGTCGGACGGTCTGGGTCTCAACAACAACAACATAGTTATGAGCCCGCAAATATATTCGATTTATGATTTTGAATATATTTGAAAAAAAAAAATTATAAATTAAATTTAAAAAGTTCTGGTTTGGTTGGGCCGAGACTCAAAGTTTTCGGATATGCTGTGCTGGGGACGCGAGTTTATGATTGAGAATTATGTTTGGATTCGAGCTGTATTCAGGCTATTGTATTGCAGGGTCGGGTTGAGTAAGACTCATAAATTTCGGCCTGTACAGATCTCTAGGGTGTTGTTGTTAAGATCCAGACCGTCCGACCTACCAGAAAGATGTAAGGTAATTGATTGGACGGCCGGGAAATGCCACCTAATTTAGACCGGAACCCAGTGGGGAGGGATCCACAGGGACCGTACCCTCCTTCCCCTACCACCAACCTCTCGGAAGGACTCTCGGACCCACATGTTTAACGTGATCGTACTCCGAGTGAACACGGTGGCAGTTTTGGCAGTGGCAGGAATCGAACCCGGACCTCTCGAGTGCAATTCCCGAGCGCTAACCACTGGGCTACCGCGCCTTAGATCTCTAGGGTGTTGTTTTTGAGACCCAAACCGTCTGACCTATCAGAAAGGTGTAAGGTAACCGTTTGGACGGCCGGGAAGTGCCACCTAATTCAGACCGAAACCCAGTGGGGGAGGCATCCACAGGGACCGTACCCTCCTTCCCTTACCACCAACCTCTCGGAAGGACTTACGGACCCACATGCTTAACGTGATCGTATTCCACATGAACACGGCGGCAGTTGTGGCAGCGTGCAAATCCAGCGCGCAAAACACCGGGCTACCGCGCCCGAAATGTGCCAACAGCACGCGGTGTTCCCAGGTGATCGCCCACCCAAGTACTAACCGCGCCCGATGCTGCTTGACTTCGGTGATCTAACGAGAACCGGTGTTTTCAGCACGGTAGGGCCGTTGGCTAGATCTCTAGGGTGTTGTTGTTGTTGAGACCCAGACCGTCCGACCTACCAGAAAGGAGATCTCTAGGGTGTGTAGATGCTGCGATCAAAGGAATGCCATTATGTGAAATCATGAGCACTAAAATTGCTTTTATGCCTAGTATTTACTTAATTGTTTCTCGTGAGGTAATATAAGCAATTTATTTCAAGATAATATCAAGGCAATAGGTTTATGATAAACAAAATGCAAAACATAAATTCTAGGCTAAAGTTTCTCACGTGCAAGTTTTTTGAGTTTCAAGAAATAAATTGCTCAGAACTCGTGTCAAAAGAATAAACAGGATATGTAATTTTTTCTATATTTTCCAACATGATGCATTAGAAGTTTCACAGTAAAAACACTATATTTGCAAAATTTGAGCAATGTTTACACATCCTTACCTTTAAAAAAAAATTCACAGAAGTCTTCTATATATTTCTTTTAGTACTTTTTCACTGAAAAAGAAAAGAAAAAAAAATAAATATAACAAAAATCATGTAAATATTGCTTAGAATAATTTTGCGTGTAGGCATTGTTTAGATATTTAAAATGGGGATATTATTTTAAACTAACTAACAGATCAACCAAAGCACCCTCAAGGACACAGCCGAAGCGGTAGTAGAATCTTCACCTGCGCCCAAACGGTTAGCCAGTTAGACGTAGTACAGGTGTAACTTTTTGATGATAAAATTATTCTATTTGGTATCTCCTCAATTATTTTTTGTTTGTTTAGTTTAGGTATGAACACCATGAGTTTGGGGATTGTGTGTGTATATATATATATATATATATATTTGAAATGTAATAATAAGAATTATGTAAAAATAAAAAATAAAAATACAATTCAAGTAATATTAACATCACCATAGAAGCAAATTCACGGCCATAATGCCGATAAGAGAAAAGAACAGATCCTTCCCAAATTCGATGATTAATCAGAATTAAATTCCTCTTCAGGTCTGAGTATTTAATTCTAATTAACCCAAACAAATGCCTGTTTCAGATTAAGCAATAGTACATTACTATAAATGCTTAAACTCAGACTACAGGCATCAAAAAATGAAAAAATGAAAAAAGGATACATTAAGAAAATTGTATTACCATGCGGCATGAATCATTCCTCTTCTACCACGTGTATACACGATCAACCTCAACAACTTAATCTAGAAGCAC
>OX578150.1:131954088-132036588 GCA_951213105.1 Amaurobius ferox | reverse complement strand
CGATACATTCCATGGTAATATTTTTAAAACTATCATAATACTACGATAATTTATTATATTTGAAAACTTCATCGAAAACAACTGAAATTAATTCAAATGACGTCATAGAAAAAATAACACGCCTGGATCTCTCTATAAAAACAGCATTTCATTCATAACTTTCTCCCATTCAATTCATTCATCACAATACTATAATCATTTATTTTATTTAAAAATTAAGACCATGGAGCTACAAGTAATTAAACTCTATGCTTAAAATTCCATCGAAAAAAATCGTTCTTCTCTTTATAAAATCAATTAATATTTCATTTATATCAGCCATGCAGACTCCATGGGCTAAATTATTTTGTGTTAAAGAAATACAGCAATTCTAATACAACTCATTCTATATATTTTGCTGTTTACATTTTACATAAGTGAAAAATAGGCTTCGTTGTAGAAATAATCAAATTTGGATAATCATTTAAACTCATATATTGTATTTGCGTTGTTTTAGTATGTAGATGCACAGAATTTAAGCAAAAATAAAGTAGTTTTAGGACGGATACAATACTCAATATGAATTAAAAAGAACTTAAAAAATCACGATTTTGAAACAAGATGGAGGCCATATATCATTTTGAAGTGAGTCATGTGATCTTTTCATATCATGGTCACGTGATCGTTTTATATAAGAGGTGTAATTATTATTTTAATTTTTATTTAAAAAACTACTGAATATATTTCGCTGATTTTTTTTTATATATTTTATGGAACAATTTGAATATTACCTAAAATTTTCGAAGCAATTTGTGAACTTTAAATCCGCTTAAAAAATGTTTGAAAAATTAGGTCCCATAGGGCTCAATGTATTTCATTTTTTCAACCCGGGTTCAATCCAAAACTAATTGGGTGATATTATTCATTTATATTCCCATAGGTCCTACAGACCGTCTGAACAACATACTAAAATTTCATTTTGATTAAGTCATTTTTACGGCAGTTATCCTGCTAACGGACAGACAGACAGAATGAACAAAGTCATAAACACTTTTCAACTTTGTTGTAAAGTGTTAAAAAACAATGAAATGTCAAGTTTATTATCTAAAATGAAAGAAATGAATTAAAAAATAACTTCACTATTATCAAATGAGCAAATGCTTTTCGAATATTTTTAAACAGAAAAGAATCATCAGCACCACTCAAGTGTTACCACGAAGCGCTCTCGAGATATTATAAATTTTAAATAACAATAGAAACCTTATTGATATTCAACGAGATCGGGGTATAATAAAACTCTTATTTGTCACAATGGCTTTTTTTTTTTTTTTTTGTACATATATAATATGTATTGCTGGGAAAGTACTTATGATTATTTTATGCTTTTTTCATAGTAAATTTCAAACATATCATTTAGATCTAAAACAGCATTTTCAAGAGACAAATTTTACGTAGGGTCAATGTACGAGAAATCCCAATATAGATATTTAAACAGATACACTAACCACCATGGCGTAGATCATATTACACAGCTCCATCGCGTAGCACGACATATTTGTCACAGCGACTTGTTATATTGATTGTTTCCGAAATTCGTGTTTACTTAATATTTGCGTGATAACTTAAAATCAAATTTATCGCTTTTATTCATGCAAGAGAATAGGAGCAATTTATTTTACGTTCTTCGGCGGAGAAATATTCTTAGAAATGTTGCATGTTCCCTGACGAAAATCGAAAAACTAGCTCTGTGGCTATCATTTTGAATTACGATAAATCACTGTGATGTAAATAATAATAATTATGCAGTGAACTCACCGGGTGATTGAATGGCATACGCATACACACACACATCAAGCTAAAAATAGTTTTTTTCGCGTTCTAGAGGTCCGAAAACGTGTAGATCCGTCGAAAACTAAGGTTGCGACTTTTGGCACGGTTCCAATATTTTCCTTATACATTACCATGCATTGTAGGGAGAGTTAAAAGATAAACATAAAAATCAGTATGTTTTAAGGGTGAGGGTCAGTAAATCTTCTGCCCTATCCGCTCTTTGTTAACTTTCGCGGCACACATCTTTCGCCGAAATACTGCTCAAACAGTTGCAAAATATTTTCTGAAAGATAAAATGCAATGCTTAGATTATATTAAAACTAAATTTAATACCCAATAAAACATAGAATATTTTTTTAATTTTAATCCAAAATATTTTTGGTGCTGCCATCTGTTGTCGTAATTTAATTCATGCCGATCATTTTCATTTTTTAATGAACATTCTTAAATATTTATTTCTTCTAATACAGTATTAAAATACAACAACAGATCATATATAATAATGCCACAATCACGGAAAGGTAATTTCTCATTCTATAAGTTTGATAAGGGGATCTGAATGCACATCACTGAGGACTGGAGCTTTGTCTTCAAGTCCAAGTTCAATTACGTCTCCATGATTGTGGCATTATTATATATGATCTGTTGTATTTAATACCGTATTAGAAGGAATAGACATTTAAAAATGTTCATTAAAAAATAAAAATAGTCGGTATGAATTAAATTACGACAACAGATGGCAGCACCAAAAATATTTTGAATTAAAATAAAAAATATATTCTATGTTTTATTGGGTATTAAATTTAGTTTTAATATAATCTAAGCATTGCATTTTATCTTTCAGAAAATATTTCGCAACTGTTTGAGCAAAATTTCGGCGAAAAATGTGTGCCCCGAAAGTTGACAAAGCGCGGATAAGGCAGAAGATTTACTGACGCTCACCCTTAATAAAACATGATGATCACATCGTTATTTTGGAAGAAGAAATCGCAGAATTTAAAAGTGAAGAAGATGAATCCAGTTAGCAGTCACCACAGTAAACTACTTCGTACTCTATCATTAGCATGTCTTAGAATTTGTTCTTCAGCGTCACTATAATCAATTCTACAATTCTATGTCATGTCGTACGGATAGGATTCGTGAAAGAACATCTTTAAGACATTATAATAATACTAAGGTAATTTATTACGTGAAACAAAAAAGCAACAAAAGTAAATTGAAATACCGCACATGATTTATTGAAATACCAGTGTACAAATGTATTCCTTAAAATATTTTATTCTATTCTAAAAACAAACGTTTTCTGACGAATTCAGTATAAAGAACTTGCTTTTCGGCGCGAGTGCATTAAGAATTGAATCACGTGACATGTAGCAAAATCCATTGTAAAATAGCAGAAAATATATTTCCTTACAGAATAACAGAAGACTTTATTCAAGGTTAAAGGAAAATAAAATAGATGATGTTTCCCGTTTTATGCACTTAAATGCATATTTGTTTCTATCTGCGCCTGCACATTATGAAATCAAGGAAAAGAAAATGAGAAACTAAGTAAGAATATGTAAAATTTTTGGTTCTTCTGAAAAATGGAAGTTTTCATCTAAAAATTAAAGGAAAAATTATTGTTAAAAAACTGTATTTTATCATAATATATCAAGTTTCTCCCTAGTAGCATAAAATGCTATGAAAGCCATCTTTCCAAGAGTGTTCGAAATGTGCTCATGTGTGGAAATATGTTCATGTAAAAATCTCGAATTCGAAAATTTCATTGAAACAATATTTTCTCTATAAGCAGTGTCGGGAAGTAAAAATAACAACTTGTATGGTTCCAATTTGTACTGGAATGTATAGGAATATATATAGAATACCACATCTGACGTCAACATGTCAATGAAAATTCGAGGAATAGTTTGAGTATACAGTATTATCTTTATTTGTCTCTGTCAGACATAAAAACGTTACCTAGGTAACAGATGAAATGCTGTACAAATAAAATCGTAAGTTATGCTTCTGTCAATCTGTTTATTATCGAGAACTCGCTTCTTCCTTTTTTTTTTGTAACAATTATTTAAAAATTTCAAAAAGAAAGCTCAAAAAGTATAAATTCACCCCATTCTCAATTCTCACTTTTATCTTGATACTTCCGCCCATTCGTACCAAGGATTGCAAATGCTTCAAAAGACGCAATCGGGAGCCAAAACAGCCAGCATCTTAAAACGCAACCCCTTTGGTTACAAAACTTTCGGAACGACGCAACAAGTCGCCAAGCTGTTCAAACAAAAATCTTCTTGGCGACACAAAATGCTCCAAGTCCAAGAAATCAAGGTTTGCTCAAGAGCGAATTTGCCGAAGAAGCTTGTGCTAACACCACTGGTGACAGACAGCGGGCGGAACTGTTTGATTTGTGTCATCGTGTTTTGCAAACAGATGAGAAAGAGTGGGTGGGGAATGGTTCGGAATAAATGTCGTCAGCTTTTCAATTCATATACATTATTAATAATTGCATGTTTATATTTGCAAGCTAAGAGCTCATTATTAATACCCATAGAGCTATTATACATCCATATTAATATATAATAATTACAATTGATTTTAATGTAAGCATTAACTAGTAATAAAGCTGTTAGTAATTTTTAGAAACATTCTGAAAGTTAACACAAATTAATGCTTAATATTACCTCTTACCTACTTATCAGTTGATTTGGACTCTATAATGTATAACAGTGAACCCCACAATAATATAAAAGTACCCTAAATACTATTGCCATAGATTTTTAATTAAATATGTAAATAAATGGATCATTGGTATAATCACAAATTTCAGCTAAATTAAAAATTCTTTAAAATGAAGTAATTTATAAGAAAATCTCAAAGAAATTTTTATGCAAAATTTTAATGACATTTTATATGAAATTTCATATCACTACTAAAAATTGAATATTTTTATCAGGGGGGCTGAGTATACCTCTTGGGGGCTTATCCCTCCTCTGGCCCCTGCTTGACTACGGCCCTGATACTGTCATCGCGAAAAACCCCTTCATCTGCTCGTTTGATACGAAACATCTTGAGGCAAAATTGTGGAAAATGGTTTTTATGCCTCATTCCTCTTTTGAACTTCGAGTTTGTTGGTTCTCTTGCACTGACGAAGGGGATCCATCGTATCCTCGAAACAGCTGCATTATCATTTTATTTGTGCTTATATGCGATGCTCAAGTTTTTCCTTTTCTTATAGCTTTCTTGTTACTAATGTAGGTATGAGCTTTTTCATTCTGAAGAGAACGTAAAAAGCACAAACCGGTCCATGCCATGGTACTGTTATCTGCAGTGGGAGCACGATACCAAAATTTAGAAGTATTTCAGCATTGAATATAACCCGAAAATGCGAAGTTAAAGAGATAAGTTAAAAACAGACGATTTCCATTTTTACCAACCTAAATTAAGACCTTCCGATTTTATCCGAAATTCTCGTTTATCTTCGACAAATTGGCAACGGCGTGAAAGGGGGTCGAGCAAGCAATTAAAGTATAAAAAACAAATTTCGAAGATGCCACGGAATCTCTTTCTAGGGTGCCCAGACCTCGGTTAATTGGAAAATTCCAGATAATCTAGACCTAATTTATCCAATAATTCCTTCAAGCAGAATGAGCGATTATTTTCGCCTGGCCGGTTGGCCGGGGCTGCCGATAACAGGCTCTGAATAATTATGTCGAAGCATCATAAAACCTGACCCCAACAGACCAAAAACAAACCCCCCAAGTTATAGGTTTTATCGAGCGTTTACCTATTAGTTGGCATTCGAGCGAAAGTCTCCTTATAGATTGAGCCATTTTTTTTTCTGTCTCTCTTCAACTTTGAGGAATTTTAATAGTACGGCGGACCTAAGACAAAAAAATTAGGACCAGCTAATTAAATTACTTGTAAGCACTTTGACTAATGAATTGAATTCTATAATTAAAGTGTCCGATCGCGCTTTGGAGGGGAGTTGTTTTTTCGCTTCTCCCGTGTATATCCGTGTTCTTCTTTGGGAGAAAAGGGAAAAAAAAATGGCGGCCAGGTTTTATAGAATATCTTAATACAACCAGAGTCAAATCTTACTTTTTAAATTATGTTGTCATTTATGTTTTTGCATCGAAAATATCAACGAACATTTTAATTAAACAATTTTAAGTTTGAATTGAGAGTCATTATTCAGGGGAATTTTTTTTTTTTTTTTTTTTTATTATCGTCAAAAGAGAAATTATTTTTTCATCAAAGCAGTGATTAACAATTTAAGGTTACGTATTAAGTCTTCGGTGCAACCAATCTGGCTTTGAACCTGGCTTTATGTATGTTAATAAACTTTGGATAATTTATTGTGTTAAACACTTCATTTTGCTGGACATTTAAAAATGATGCAATTCAGAGCTAAATAATATTGAATTTTCATATTTTATTTTTACTCCCTCATACTATTTGAATATAGTATAAAGTATTGTTTCCACAAAAATGTTTGATTTCGAGATTTTGATGCCAATATATGTTTTAAGACCTTCCGAACACGCTTTGACTATTTTTAGAGTAGTGAATGTCTGTCTGTCTGTGGTCGATTTCTTGTGAACAGGATAGCTGCCATACATATTAATTTTCACCAAACTTCATATCCGACTTTGTTCACGAAAAATCTAGAACTAGATAAATTTTTTTGAAATTCGAGAGAAAACTTCGAAATATATTCAATTTTATTTTATATTTCCTTACATGGCAGAATAGAACAAAATTTGACATAATTTTGTATAAAAGGGGGTTATTTATGGTTTAATGATCACGAAATTTAACAGTTCTAATCATCGTAGTAAAAAATAGCCGAGATACAATTTTTGTGTTATAAAATTTCAAACATAAAAATTTTCGATTTATTTAACATGGCAGCATTGGATTTTTATAATTAAATATTATATAATTATATTATTTTATAATATACAAAAAAAATATATATATTTCTGCCTAATTTTTATTCTGCTTAATTAAAATTTAGGGACCCCTTAAAATTATTATACTCTATAATTATGTTATATAATTATATTATTTTATAACATTTAAAAAATATATTTGTGCTTAAATATTCTATCACATACAAAAATGGACCCCTTAAAATTTGGGGAGCCAGGACCGCGTTCGTTAAGCAGGCCCAGTGTATGGCCCGCAATTTCTAAACAAAGACAGACGAACCTTCTGGCTCCACCTCTTATCAGAGATTCACCGACTCATTAGGGATGGACCTGATGCAAAGTGGACAGGACTTTTCTTGGCTCAAAATCAAGCCAATAACGCCAACGACCAACAGGTGCAGATTCATTAGCATATCTCCGCTAATGAGACAGAGGGGCTCCAAGAGTCTAATGGTCAGTCGTGGAGGGCTAGTTTCTGAAAACTCCTGTGCCCCAATTAGACAGTCGAGAGGCGGGGGTGGGGAGGTAGGGAGGGTGTTGCTGGCCATTAGAATAACAAAATCACGCGCCGGCAGAGATGGACATTCCTTCGAAAACGGAATTTCAATAGCCACTGGAAAGTTGGAGGGTAGTTATCCGGTCCTGCATATTCATGCAGGTTGTATGCTTTGAAAATGTGAGCGTGGTTGTTCTTTGTGGCTCAAATTAGAAAGGAACTCGAGGAGAAAAGTTCTTCGTAAAACTATAAGTTACTGAACAAGAACGAAATACTAAAAAGAAAAAGAAAAAATGCATTAAAATCATTGGTAGTTAAAAGGGTGGACATTAAATCCAAATGATTGAAAATGAAAACATTCAGCATTAATCCAAAATGTCGGCTATTGAAAGTTGGTCAAAATTAAAAATTTTAAAAGCAAAAATTGGCAGTAAAAACTGTTACCATCGAAAAACCTATAACTGTTTATAAAGCAAAAAGCAGCATGTAACAAAATTAACAAATGGTTTCAAAAGTACAACGAGTTTCCTTTGTTAGGAAAAAGTAACTGAAAAACAATTTTCAGCTGTTGTTGCTGCAGTTGCTGCTTTTTTTTTTTTTTTTTTTTATCTTGGCGAAGGAATCTGGTAAGCGACTAATAGCATTACTAGTGTTATATAATGCTGCTTTATAAACAAAATACTTTTCAAAAGCAATGGTACTAATAGCACCTTAATCGATTATAAAAAACTTCAAGATATTTGCTGTTTTAAATTTTACTAATGATTGATGAATTAAAACATTCATTATGTCAATATTTAACCTGTAAGACTTGGTAGCAATAAAATAAATATTTTTTGATGCAGCATTAATATGAATGTTCTAAACCACACTATTAAAACTTTTTTCATGCAGATCTGAATTGGAGTTGTTCATAGAAATCAAATGAACATCGGCAGAACAGATGGCGTTAAACTCAAAAAGAGTAACTCAAAGGGAATTTTGGTGTAAGGTAAAAGTAACATCTTAACTCTGGGAATTTCACTCTGTCGAGGATTTGAATTGTCTTACTACATACAGATTGCAAGACAGGAGATATACAGAATGTGAATTTGACAAATCTACATAAGCCATTTAATTGTGCCCCCCCCCCCTTACAATTCTTAATTCTCACGTACAATAACTCTTCAATAAGGTGCAAAATAACTAAACTTTAAAGAGTTAATGTCCATAGTAACTCATTTTTCTTAAAGACAGTTTAACTTTATTTAAAAACTAATCTTCTTAGGATGCCACTTCTATCTTAGAAAAGGTACAAATAGAACGTTCAGATTTGAATTCTGGAAAACCTGGACAAAATTGTCCTATATTGGAGCAGAAACCATTCTAGAATTTTTTCAGAAGAGTAAAAATACTCCCTGACTAACTTTGAAGGAGTATTTTGCTTTCCAGAGGAATCATTTTTAACAAATGAGCAATTACCCTCAAATTTCCAGATATTATAAAAACAAATTCAGGGTTACCCAACAGAAGAAATGTTGACTTTTCTATGTTTAAAAGCAAGAAAGTTCAATCATGCATAAAGCATTGATTGTGAAACACTTTCCAACTTCAATGCAATTTTATATAAACATCTCTAAAATGTGACACATTCCTGGGTAAGATTTTTAACAGTATCACAATACTACATTAATTTATTATATTTGAAAACTTAAAACTTCATCGAAATAAATGAATTTCAATTAAATGACGGCATTGAAATATAAATTACCTGGTTTAAACATCCCTAAAATGCGATACATTCCTCTGTAATATTTTAAAAATTATTTTAATACTACAATAATTTATTATATTTGAAAACTTTATCGAAAACAAATGAACTGTATTCAAAGGACGTCATCGAAATATAAATCGATTCTGTATAAAACAACATTTCATTCATAAATTTTTTCCATTCCTTTCATTCATCGCAATACTATAATAATTTATTTTATTTAAAAACTTAAAACCATGGAGGTACATGTAATTTAACTCTCTGCTTAAAACTTCATCGAAAAAATCGTCTAATATTTTATTCATATCAGCTATATTGCAGACTCCATGGGTTAAATAATTTTGCGTTAAAGAAATGCAGCAATTCTTATATAACTTACTCTACATCTTGTGGTGTTTACATTCTCTATAAGTGAAAATTAGGCTTCGTTGTAGAAATAATCAAAGTTGAATGGTCATTTAAACTGAAATATATTGTAATTGCGTTGTTTCAGTATGTAGATGCACAGAATTTAAGCAAAAATAAAGTGGTTTTAGGAGGGTTGCAACACTAAATATGAATTAAAAAGAACTTTAAAAACCACGATTTTGACACAAGATGGAATGGATGTCATATTTTATTTTGAAGTGGGTCACGTGATCTCTTCTTATAATGGCCACGTGATCTCTTCATATAAAGGGTGTAATTATTATTTTAATTTTTATTTAAAAAACTACTGAATATATTTTGCTGAAATTTTTTTATATATTTTATGGAATAATTTGAATATTTTCTAAAACTTTCGAAGCAATTTGTGAATTTCAAATTCGCTTAAAAATACTGGAAAAATTAGGTCCCATAGGGTTAAATGTATTTCATTTTTTTAACCCGGGTTCAATGCAAAACTAATTGGGTGATATTATTCATTTATATTCCCATAGGTCCCACAGACCGTCTGAACAACATACTATAATTTCATTTTGATAAAGTCATTTTTTCGCAGTTATCGTGCTAACGGACAGACAGACAGAATGAACAAAGTCATAAACACTTTCAACTATGTTGTAAAGTGTTAAAAAAAATATATTTAAGAAATGTTGTCTGTATAAGCTGAAAATAAATAAATAAATAAAACCGGAATTAATATATGTTTCTAAAAAATCTAAAATGTACCAATGCACTTTCTGATTTAAAAAGTATGCTAATTCTTTAAGTACTCTAAATCTAACTGTTCAGAAAAATGACGGCCCAAATTATATAAAAATATTAGGTGTTATGAAATAGCTTTTTTATGGAGAAAATGATTATAAGAAAATCCATAAATGTAAATCTAAGGAATAAGTTCTTCTAAACAGACTCGTTAAATACAAACGTAGAATTTTCGAACAACTCTGCTGAATCCCGCCAATAATAATATCAAATCAAAGAGCAATTCCATGCAATTTGAAGAAAGTGTTGATTTTGTGTGTTTTAAGGCGATGAAGTTCAGTGTAATGAGCATAAATATAAAAATAATACATAAAAAGGGATTTAAAAATATACTTGAATTTTTCCGAACACTCCTTTGCTTAGTGACAATAATGATGTGCTCAAATTCGTGTTTTGAATGTTTCTCGTCATTTAAAAATTGATGATTTCTTCCGTACAAGGTGGTATCCACAGCGGCAGAATTAATCATGAATTCCCATTTAGAATACATTTTTACTTTCCCTGCAATACATGGTAATGTATAGGGAAAGTATTGAAATCATGTCGAAAATCGCAACTGGAGTTTTCGACGATCTACACGATTTGGGACCTCCAGAACACGAAAATACTATTTTTAGCGTGACGTCTGTGTGTGTGTGTGTGTTTGTCTGTATGTGTGTCTGTCTGTCTGTGCAATGCATGTATCGACTCTAACTCCACTAATGGACCGAATTTCATTAGATTTGGTAGGCTCTGGCTACCGAAGGCATTTGTGTGCGACTCTGGTGCTGATTAGGTTTTGGTACGATTCGGGATAAAACAACCCACCTTTTTTTGCGAAATTTCCATCAAAAATTGCTTATATCCACTCTACTTAAAAAACTACTACATCAAATTTTACAAACTTTGGCAGATAAGTCACTTGTGGATCACCCGGATGCTGATTAGATTTTGGTACGATTCGGAAAAAAAATAACCTGCTTCTTTTTTCGCCAAATGATCCGCAAAAAGGGTCAAAATCTAAAATAAAAAAATATGTATGCTCAAATATATCATTTAAATGCTTGTTTTATACATAATTTTTGACGATGAAATGAATGAAACCAATCCCATTACACCGTTCTTGAGATATTTTAGTTTTTTCGCATTTTCGCTACGCCACCGTTGAAATTAAGTCCAGTTACCCAATGAGAACGAAAATTGAATTAAAAATGCCGATTCACTGTCATTTTAAATGATTATGGGCATTATTTTGTGCAATTAAACTCAATATAATTATTGAAGAAATAAAGAGAACGTGAATATGAGTCTGCAGGGAAAATCATGTGCTGCCCACATCAGATTTTTAATTACAAAACGAAACACCACGAATATCATTTAGAATTTTAATTTCAACAATCGGCTGATTTCAACTCAAACCATTGGTTTAATACGGCAGACTTTCTGATTTTATTTAATAACACCGTTTAAAACATGTCCTAGGAAAGTTCTGAAGCAGTCTTATATTGTAAGGAAAGGCCCACGAGTGTACAGGTCTATCTGCAGGAAAGGGATCATACCCGACAGAATAAGGGGGGTCGGCGAGAACCTATTGGAGAATTTCAAAGAAAATACTAATGCCCATTACAAAGTTGTAGAACATTCCATTTGTGAGATAAAAGGCACGCTCTACGCTAAATTTCTGAGTATGTAAGTTTTATATGCTTCAACATTCCTGAATGTTGCAGTCATTCTCTAAAACCTCTAGTGTGTCAAATAAACGTCTTCTATAACAGTCTAAAAGTCGATTTCCTTAGACAATGTGTAACGTACTCCTCTACTACTTCCCAAGATCGTGACTTTTGTATGAACTATAACAATTTACTTCACTCTAAATTAAACTTCCAATAACCTAATGACTAGAATTCGACGAAAGAATGACGACATTTAACAAATAAACAACTTTATTTGCAGCTAACTTCGCGGGGAACTAACTCAAAGCACATATATATATAACACAGCTATATACAAAATATTTACAACGCTGGCATTATAAATTCTACTCGAGACATACTAATCTACAATGAAATTAAAACCTAAATTATTACTAAACTGACCTTCAATATGAAACTATGATGATCAATCTACGACACAATATACAGGGTGTCCCAAAAAGATTGAAAAGTGCTTTAATTCTTTACCTGTTAGAGATAAGTGGGCAATGTAAATTGCAAAAATGTTGAAAGTAAGGTAGGAAATAACACTTCGTTAATGAAATAGTCCTCCCATTCATTTTCAAAAAGTTACACTTTTTAAATTTTTATACGACCCCCTTAGATAAATTGGGTCAATCAGAAAATTTTTATTTTTAATGCAACAAGATCATTAAAAAAACCCGCATATCTGTATCTTTAAAATCAACTGAATTATGACAATGGAAAAAATCTGACCTATACCACTTTTCCGTACCATGTGAAAGGCTGTTTCATCAGTGAAAATAGGGATCATAAACAAAATCACGATGGAAATTGTTTAGATAAAAAAGTACTTAATTATTGAAAAAGTACTTTGTTATTTTAAAGTACTTAATCCGTGATTGCATCGTGAGCTTATGCGGAATTCGCAAAAATGTCTCCCATGTATTATCATCCAGTTTTATCTTTGTGATACGTCACACATTTACATTTCTAATTTGATATAGGGTCCCCATTCACAATGTTCAATTAAATATAACTCGCTCAATTTTAAAGATACAGATATGTGGGGTTTTTTAAAGATCTTGTTGCATTAAAAATAAAAAAATTCCGATTGACCCAATTTGTCTAAGGGGATCGTATAAAAATTTAAAAAGTGTCACTTTTTGAAAATGAATATGGATGGGCTATTTCATTAAAGTAGCCTTATTTCCTACCTTACTTTCAACATTTTTGCAATTTACATTGCCCACTCATCTTCAACAGGTAAAGAATTAAAGCGCGTTTCAATCTTTTTGGGACACCCTGTATAGACTTACAAGATTGTAGGCTATAACTCTCTATGGTACCTACCTTCCATGGATGATCAAAACGTAAACACGCGCGCGAACTTGGCAGAATATCAGATAAGTGATTTTAAAATCTGCCCTTATAGATCTGGCCAATAGTGGATATAGGATTCTTCGAAATGAAAGTTGAGAAAGTTAGGACATAAATTAAAATCAGGAAAAGTAGAATTAAAATAAAATGATAATAAACAATAGAATTCTCACAAATGTTCTACAACTTCATCATTGACTTAATTTTGTCTCTCTCGCTTTGTTGTCGAGATCGTAATCCTAACTTTATAAATTATCAACTAAGTGCGCTGCAATCATTTTCATTCGATGGGGCAGGGTCACTTTACTATAGATAAACCTAATGTGGATACTTTTGGAGTTTTGGATTTTCCCTGTATAGTTTTTCCCATATCTCTTTGACGTGAGTTTTGCCGCAAGTATAAACTAAAAATCTTGTCCTGGGGAAATTCATTCCGGATGTCCACTCCATCTGCACAACAATCTCCCCCAAAGGAGATAAATATTTCACCCTTCGGCAGATCAAAACTGACCAGAAGAGTTCCTCCCTCAACGGACGGCAATTATGAAATCGAACGTAGGTGACGATTAGAATAACAAAATGGAAGCACAACCTCTCCCCCTCCCCTGAAAAGGAATTTCAATGGCCATCGGTGCAAAGTTTGGAGGCTAACAAGACGGGAATATTCATTACAGGGATCCCAACAAGGATAATTAGGGGAACACAGATTTTCGATGACTTTGTTGGAATAAAATGCACGGGATATGAAGTCATAATGACGCCATTCTTTTGTGCAAATTAAAGGTCGGTTTGTGAGATTTTTCAGTGATTAATGATTGACAAGTCCGTTGATTACTTTCGTATTCCATTGTAATTGATATATTATTGCACAGAGCAAGTATTGTTTTCTCCGAAAATATTTAAATTCGAGATTTTGGATGATAAGTATACGTCCTGAGCTCATTTCGAGCATTTTTGGGAAGGCACTTTTAGAATAGAAACTTCTGACTCGGCAAAATGATGGTTCCAAATTGACAGACTGACTGCGAAGAAACTAAAAGCATATAATTTTCTTTAATTAAAAGTAAAGATGATGATAATAGATTGAAGCTCGGGCACTGTAAAACATTTTGCAATTTTTGCTCATTTTTGTTAGCTACTTTGTTGATAATTTCGGCAAACTAATAAGAAAAGTCACAATTACAGACGTTCATGAAAATTCCAGCTTTGTTTCTAAACTATTCTGCTAATTATCGTCTGCCGAAGCTTTATTTTTGTATATATATATATAATAAAAGTAATTAGAAAATCCAATTATAAAATAGAGAGAAGTTGTAACTCAAAATCCCTAACTTTACTATATATATATATATATATATATATATATATATATATATATATATATATATGTTAAAAGATACATAAATACCGAAGCAAACTAAAAGTGTTAATTATACTTAACAAATATGAAAAGTTAGATAACCTAAAAGTAATAAAGTAAGACGTTGCAAAATGCATTTAATTTATCGGGAAAAAAATCATTACATTTGTAAGCTCTTATAAATGTAAGGATTTCAATACTAAAAATATTATATGAAATTCCGGTGATAGATTAGAGATAAGTTCTAACTCATATAACCCTAACTTAAAATATTAGATAGCTATATATAAATATGCAAAAATCTGATGTGGGCAATACATAACTTTCCTTCTATAATGCAATGAATTTACTACTTTTAGAGTAAAAAATTGGTTTTTCTTATAGTAGACACTTATATTCTTTACAAGAAATTGAATTTTCGACAATTAGTTGTCATTTTCATTGATTTAGCGTCATTTTTATCCATTTGGCGAGATTTTCGTTAATTTGGCAACATTTAAAAAAGACGCCAAGTTGGCGACATTCCTCCAAATTCATCGCCAAAATCTCGCCAAGCGTTATGGACGGAGAAATAAATTATTCTTATAGTAGATAAATGACTATTGGCGTTCAAATACAAAAGTATTACTCAAAGTATCTTTTCTCGTGAATGGAACGAGCTAGATCCACGAGAATGATGTCACCCAATGTATCGCATGATATTACATATGAAAAGTGAACATGTTTCTCAAAAGTTAATATTTTTTATTTAATTTATGGGATTTTTTTGATAAATTTGTTTGAAAAATGTGCAATATCTCGAGAAGGGTTCATGCTAGCGTTCTAAAGTTTATGTCAATCGTTTTCTAAGGAAAAATTACATAAGAAATGTCTATTTCCGCAACTTTATTAAAGGTTTTGATTTTTTGATGATTTTTTCCAAATTTCACTCGAAAATTTAGGGGGTGGGGGGTTCTAAACATTCGATTACGTTTAAAACAATAGGCTTCCAGTATTCACGGATTGTGATTTTGCACCAAATTTCATTCGAATCGTTACATTCGTTCGTGAGATACCGTCTCCACACACACACACACACACACAGACGCACAGACATCACTTCAAAAATGTTTGATTCGTGATCAGGGATGCTTGAAACGTGCTCTCTCGTCGAATACTTGAATTCGAATTTTCGACTCCGTCGTAATACTTTCCTTATACATTATGTATATAAGGAAAGTAAAAATTAGAGATTCATCAATCAAGGGGAGAGTAAAATGCATGAATCCAGTTATCAAGCTGTAAGTAAACAATAAATATCAATGCTGAGATTTCGAAAATTGAAAAATAGAAAATGACCAAGCATTAAAGCAAAACACGTGGAAAAGAACTAGGCTGTCCTGTTCAATCTTAAGCGCAGCCATTAATCATTCCTCAAGGAAAAGCGACATTTACAGGAAACCATTGTTATTCGAAAGTCGGATGACTTGACCGTGACGATAAATTTGGTAGTCTTATTTCAAATTTGGTAAAATATCGCCGAATTGGCGAATTTTGGCGAGTTCTGGAAACTTTCCGAATTTGCAATTTGGTTGAGAAATTCTCAACTCCAGAGTATACAAGTCATCTTTCAACTGTACGATAAAATCACGCCAAGCCTTTCTAACTAGAAACACTTGGCATGATAAAAGTAGGCGTAAATTGCGAATACCGTCAGTGTTATGAGAATATAATCGTCTGTTCCTAAGAATCAGATATAAATAGCTGGTTTATTGTGTCTGAGAGTTGTTTTGTGACCTTGTGAGATAGCTAAAGAGTTATTAAGATAGCTAGAGAAAGAGCTAGATAGTATATTGTCCTTGTTTACAACTATTGGATATTAGTTTTCCAGAAATTTGGACTCAATTTTGTATCTTGACAATGCCTCCACGATTCAAAGGATACGCCGTTATATCATGCTAACACAGGTACGCCAAACGCAAGGCTCTTGAATATACAGGCTGGCTCAAAAGCGGACATCTTGACTCCCAATTGAAACGATGGCTATAAAAGAGAGTTGCTCTATCGTCCTTTCCTCGGGATCTACAAAAAATTAAAATATTCTAGACAACTTCCTTGATTGATTAGTACAATTTTTCGAAAGCAGAAGCACCTATTATTTTCCTTATATACATAATGTATAAGGAAAGTACTGTGACGGGGTCGAAAATTCGAATTCGAGTTTTCGACGGGTTTTCGTTTTTCGAGTTTTCGTTTCCTTGATCACGAATCCAACATTTTTGAAGTGATGTCTGTGAGTGTGTGTGTGTGTGTGTGTGAAAGTATGTGTGTGTGTGTGTGTGTGTAAGTATGTGTGTGTGTGTGTGTGTGTGTGTGTGAGTCTGTGGAGACGATAACTGAGGAACGAATGGGCCGATTCGAATGAAATTTGGTACAAAAATCACAATCCGTAAACACTGGAAGCCTATTGTTTTTATACGCAATCGAATGTTCAGAACCCCGCTGAATTTTCGAGTGAAATTTTGAAAAAATCGTCAAAAAATCAAAACCGCTAATAAAGTTACGCAAATAGACATTTCTTATGTAATTTTTCATTAGAAAACGATTGACAAATTTTAGAGCGCTAACATGAACAATTCTCGAAATATTGCACATTTTTCCAAAAAATTATCAAAAAGTTATATAAAATAAAAAAAAGTATTTCCCATTGCGAAACCTGTTCACTTTTCATATGTAATACCATGCGATAAATTGTGTGACATCATTCTCGTGGATCTAGCTCGTTCCATTCATGAAAGAAGATACTTTGAGTAATACTTTTGTATTTGAACACCAATACTCATTTATCTGCTGTAAGAATAACTTATTTCTCCGTCCATAACGCTTGGCGAGACTTTGGCGACGAATTTGGCGGAATGTCGCCAACTTGGCGACATTTTTAATTGTTGCCAAATTACTGAAAATCTCGCCAAATTGATAAAAATGACTCTAAATCAATGAAAATGACGACTAATGGAAGAAAATTCAATATCTTGGAAAGAATATAAGTATCTACTATAAGAAAAACCTATTTCTTTATTGTAAAAGTAGTAAATTCATTGCATTATATAAGGAAAGTCATGTGTTGCCCACATCAGATTTTTTTACAGTTAAATTGAGTATCCAGTATTAGACGTGTAACATGCACACGCCATTGAAATAATACATTCAGACGATACCTGATTGAACTTGTTGGAGTCAAAATGGCGGTAGCGTCAGCCTGTATATATAGGAGCCTTAGCCAAACGTATCCACCGAAGTTACTAAGCTGCTGCCAACTAGAAAATATAAACTTTTAAATAATTTTTGCTAAACATTCTAAAAGAATAACGTATTTTTCAAATATCTTATCCATTTTTTCCCCCTTTCTGATATGATCGAGATACAGGTGGAATAAAAAATATATGAAATATTAACTAACTTTAATAAGAAATGCATGAAGAGTGAAAGAAAAAAGAAGCATGGCAGAAGCATACGGAGCCCTTAATTTAAAAAAATCTGATGTGGGCAACACATGACTTTCCTTATATAATGTAATGTATTTACTACTTTTACAGTAAAAAAATAGGTTTTTCATATAGTAGATACTAATATTCCTTCCAAGATATTGAGTTTTCGACAATTAGTCGTCATTTTCATTGATTTAGCGCCATTTTTATCAATTTGGCGATATTTTCGGTAATTTAGCAACATTTCAAAAAGTCGCCAAGTGGGCGACATTCCGCCAAATTCGTCGCCAAAATCTCGCCAAGCGTTATGGACGAAGAAATACGTTATTCTTACAGCAGACAAATGATTATTGGCGTTCAAATACAAATGTATTACTCAAAGTATCTTTTTTCATAAATGGAATGAGCTAGATCCCCGAGAATGATGTCACTAAATTTATCGTATGGTATTACATATGAAAAGTAAACATGTTTCTCAATAGGAAATACTTTTTTTTCATTTTATATGACTTTTTGATAATTTTTTTGAAAAATATGCAATATCTCGAGAACGGTTCATGTTAGCGTTCTAAAAGTTATGCCAATCGTTTTCTAATGAAAAATTACATAAGAAATGTTTATTTGCGTAACTTTATTAGCAGTTTTGATTTTTTGACGATTTTTTCAAAATTTCATTCGAAAATTTAGGGGGGGTTCTGAACATTCGATTGCGTATAAAAACAATAGGCTTCCAGTGTTTACGGATTGTGATTTTTGTACCAAATTTAGTTCGAATCGGTCCATTCGCTCGTCAGTTATCGTCTCCACAGACTCACTGACACACACATACACACACACATACTTTCACACACACACACACAGACATCACTTCAAAAATGTGTGATGCGTGATCAGGGATGCTTGAAACGTGCTCTCCCGTCGAAAACTCGAATTCGAATTTTCGACCCCGTCACAATACTTTCCTTATACATTATGTATATAAGGAAAGTAATAATTAATGCAGAAATTAATAAACCATGCAGATGACATTACATAGAATACAATTTATGACAAAGAACAATGACATCATAGTCCCTAAGATTTAACGTAGCTCCCCTCCACACAGGGCCATAGCCAGGTAGCGGCCAGAGGGGACTAAGCTCTCCCCCCCCCCCAAGATGTATACTCAGCTCCCTAATAAAAATATAAAAATATTAAATTTTTAGTAGTGATATGAAATTTCATATAAAATGTCATTCAAATTTTGCATAAACATTATTATTTTGAGATTTTTTTTATAAATGACTTCGTTTTAAAGATTTTTTAATTGAGCTGAATGTGTGATTATACTAATGATCTATTTATTTCCATACTTAATTTAAAAATATTGAAAAGTTATGACAATAGTATTTAAGATACTTTTGTATTATTGCGGGGCTCACTGTTATACATTATAGAGTCAAAATCAATTGATAAGTATTTAAGAGTTAATATTAAGTATTAACTTGTATTAACTTTCAGAATGTTTCTACAGATTATTAATAGCCTTAATACCAGTTAATGCTTACAGTAAAATCATAATAATCAGCTCTTAGCTCGCAAATATAAATACGCAATTATTTGTTAAAAAATTATATGGATTGAAATATATAATTGTAACTATTATGATTTATAAATGCTAAGATTAATTGCGTTTATGATAGGCCCCCCTCCTTCCAAACTATTGAGCCCCCTTGAATTTCATTCCAGCCCCTCTTCAATTTCGGTCATTGGCTACGACTCTGCCTCCACCAAACGATTAATCTACCACTGATCCGTTTCTTGAACACCGTGATATACAAATCCAATTTCTTCTCCCAAGTTCCTTGGGCCCATCCATTGCGTCGTTGGGCCCCTTTATGTCCTCCCCAGCGCTGTAACTTCACTGCATTGTTAAATTATCAACACTCCACGCAATTATTGCTCATAAACGTATTAGAGAGAATCTTGGGGGCAGAAATAATCCTTACTTGAAATAAGCAAGTGAAGCGTGCAACGGTCAGTCGGGGGGGGGACCCATTTCCACAGATCTCCGAGTACGTAGGTAAGTAAGTAGCTGGGAGATGGGGGTGTGGGTTATTAAAATTATTAAATGGCAGAGCTTCGTAATATACCAGAAGAGGGAGGGTTTTGACTTACCTGCTGTTGCATATTACTCAGACGAAATGCGGATGGACTTATAGTTGCGAAGTGCGTGGATTTTAATTATGTGGGGATGGCTGTCCTTGCGACAAAACTAACTGGACAGTATAAGAAAAAAAAATACGATGTGGGCAGCACACGACTTTCCCTGCAGACTCATATTCGCGTTCTCTTTATGTCTTCAATAATTCATTAAATTGAGTTTAATTGCACAAAATAGCTCTCATAATTATTTAAAATGACACTGAATTTGCACTTTTAATTCAATTTCCGTTCTCATTTGGTAACTGGACTTCCGTTCTCATTTGGTAACTGGACATATTTTCAGAGGTGGTGTAGCGAAAATGCAAGAAAACTAAAATATCTCGAGAACGGCTAATCCTAGTGTAATGGGGTTGGTCTTATTCTTTTTATCGTGAAAATTACGTATGAAACAAGCATTTAATGGATATATTTGAGCATACGTAGTTTTCATTTTAGATTTTCACAATTTTTGCGACCATTTCACAAAATAAGACAGTTTATTTTTCTCCGAATCATACCAAAATCTAATCAGCACCAGAGCAACCCACAAGTCACTCTTTTACCAAATTTTGTAAAATTTCATGTATTAGGTTTTTAGCTAGAGTGGATACAGACAAAGGCGGGTTCTTTTATTCCGAATTGTACCCAAAACTAATCAGCATCAGGGTGACAAGTGACTTATCTACCAAATTTAATGAAATTGGGTCCATTAGTTTTTGAGTTAGAGTGGATACATACACTACACAGACAGACACACCTACAGACGTCACGCTAAAAATAGTGTTTTCGTGTTCTAGAGGTCACAAAACGTGTAGATCCGTCGAAACCTGAAGTTACGATTTGCCTCGAGTTGCGATACATTGCACAGACACACACACACACAGACGTCTTTCGTATTCTAGAGGTCCTAAACCGTCTAGATCCGTCGAAAACTCGAGTTGCGCTTTTCGGCATGATTCCAATACCTTCCCTATACATTACCATGCATTGCAGGAAAAGTAAAAATATAAGTCGCCGCGAAGTTATGGAGAAAATCTTTTAAGAGATGCACCCATAAAATGTGAAAAATTGATTCAACATTTTATATTTCATAAAGTATATACACTTTAGAAGCACACTTTTTTTGCTCTCCAGTGATAAATCTTTGTTTTATTTGAATATACATTTTTTTTAAATATATTGTGAAGAAATATTTTTACTTTTCCTACTGTAAGTATTGCAATAGGGTCTAAAAATCGAATGAGAGTTTTCGATGGAAGAGCACGTTTCAAACATCTTGGAACTCGAATCGAATGTTTTTGACGTGATGTCTGTGTGTGTTTGTGCTAGTGTGTGTATGTTAGTGCGTGTGTGTTTTTGAAAATGTGAATTGGAGAGATAGAGAGAGAGTGTGTGTGTGTGCGCGCGTGTGTATATGTGTTAGTGTATGTGTATGTGTGTGTATTAATGTGTATGTGTATTTGTATGTGTGTATGTGTGTGTATTAATGTGTATGTGTATTTGTGTGTGTGTGTGTGTGCCCATGAGTCTGTGACAAATAAAATGTTTCGTAAATAATTGGTTGCGATTATTATATATAATCATTTTTTAACTCTATTGATTTTAAAAGTGATTGAATGTTCAGAAGAACCCCTTCCCCACAATTTTCGAATTAATTTTTGAAAAATCGTTAAAAAATCAAGAGATAAAAAATGATTATTTATTTAGCATTATTATAAGTAATTTATAATTAAAAAACGACACACATTTTTGAATATTAGTATGAACCGTTCTGGAGATATAGCACGGGTTCAGATAAATTATCGAAAAAATTATATAAAAAGAAAATAAGTAGCAAGTATTCTAAATAGGTTAACCTTGGCGATAAATTTGAAGAAATATCGCCAATTTAGCGCCTTTTTGAAAATGTTGCCAAATTAAAAAAAAACTGCTGCAAAAAGGACACTTAGATTCAGTAAATGATCCCAAAATGGATGAAAATTCAAAGTTTTTAATAATTGAAATTGTTAAATATCCTGACTCTATTGCTCAGTGGATGCTAAAAGTATTTCTAATTGCCAAATTAGATTTATTTGCACGACAATCAAAACAGTTTTATACATTTTCATTCGGAAAAGTCCCAAATTCTAATGAACAATTTATTGTTAAAAGTATTGTTCCATGGATCTTGCACTTCATTCGTTTGACGTGAAATAAGTGAAAGCATTATGTAGGGAGAAAGTCGTCTGCCGCTAGCATCAGACTTTTTTTTTTTTTTTTAGAGAATTGAAAACTATAAGCCATTTGACGAACAAAATGGTATGATATCTTAAAAGCAGCATATCTTAGAATATTTCACATCTGAAACAACAATTTTGAGACGGCCATTGGCTTTGACAGTTTATTCAAGCCAACTTTTAACCAATATTATAACCTTGACCAAACCGATATTTTATGGAATACGAATGCCAATTCTATTCTTAAAAATTGACGCTTAAATCATCACTACCAAATACATTAAATACGTACGATTTCGAGAAGAAGAAGCAGCAGCAGCAACGTCCATTATAAAACACCTCTTGTGGGTTTTTTTTTGTTTTATTTTTCTTAACACGCTCACTACATCGGCTCAGCGGTGTTTATATAACTTCCGGCTCAGAATGACAAATCGGACAAACACAAAAAAGAAAAAAAAAACCAAAACCGAAAAAGAAACTGCGCAGTTACGCATTCAGGTAGACCCCCTAATGAGAGACGCTTAGTGGATATATTTTCGGATCGGCGGTTACACTGAGATTTGAGAGGGGGGGGGGGGTTAAAAAAAATAGTAGATACTTTATGTGTATCACTGCTCTTAACTCCAATCACCGGGTAAATGATCACTGGCGCAAAATTACAGACTAGAGTTTCTAGAAATGTAATATTTCTTCCTCCCCCCTCCTCCCTCTTTCTTCCAAAACGTTTATTATTTGGGGTTCCATCATTAAGCGGAGTGCCCAGAAAACGAACGATTTTCGAACGAAAATCCAATAAACTTGTACCGCAGAAAATGATTTATGCACTTACACTTCCGCAATGGAGTCCCACAAAAATGTGTTCTCCCGAGTTTTTTTTTTTCCTGGATGACGTCACGGAAGTGGGAGACCAATGAGAGCCGGAGAGGAACGATAGTCGCCATGACGACGAAGATGACCGCCTCTGTTGGTCAGTCTCTGTCCACTCGGGCTTGACCAATACGGTCCGAAAGAGTCAAGGAATGAAGAGGTGATTAATAAAACATCCGCGGACGACAATTGGTAATGGCGGAGCGATTTCTGGATTCGAGCACTTATTGCACACCAGAACGAATTACCCGCCGTTGTTCGGGTTCTAAATAAGCGTCCACTACGTATACATAATTAAATAAGCGCCCGCTGCTTCAATCACCAATAGTTCAAACTAAATTGTTAATCGCTCAAACTGTTGCATAAATAGCTCAAAAATAATGTCTTCGTTGAAATACAGCATAAAAAAATTGTATCAGACTCCTTCGTTAGGATAAAAAGACAGGGTACCAGTACTCAAGGACGGGGTTTAGTGGAGTACCTAGGAGAGGAAAAGACTCTCCCCTTTAAACTCCAGAGGGTACCAGTACTAATAATGGTAAGAAAGTATAGACGCGTACTCGCTTTTGTTGGTACTGGAGCATTGTCTTGGCGAGGGAGGCTGTTATTAGATTGCGAAACCGATTGATACCGTTACTTTTTTTTTCTGTTTCATACGGTGTTTCAACGAATATTTAACTTTTTAGTTACGTTCCTAAGTTTTTGAATTTTAAAGTTGCGTTCACGTTCCTTTTTGTGTTCTTTATTTCAATTTCATCGTCAGAAATGAGAGCTGGAACCCGCCTGAAAATGTTGAAAAGGTTTTAAATTTTAATATATTGTGAGCAAAAAAATTCAAATCTATATAAATAAAATTTAAAATCTGTCTGTCTGTATGTTTGTCTCATCGCCACGGGAGAACGGCTGAACAAAATTTCTTGAAATTTTGTGGGTAACCTTGGAATATCCCCATTTAATTTAGTCCATATTTCGAGTTACTAAAACCAGGGGTTGTCTAGATATTAATTAAAAAATCACAATTAAATTCCATAGAAATAGCATTATGCAGACGATATTTTTTCCGCCAATTTATTTAAAGAAAATAATATCATGTCGCTTAGCAACGGATTTAAATCCAATGTGTTTATGCGGCAGACGAGTTTTATGAAATCTTTTCTGATTTAAATAATAAAGATATGTATATAAAATAAATTTCACCGATATTGCATTTTTGACTGGATTATAACAATTACGGTCTTTAGGTTTAAACATTATTATTGATATTTTCAATTTATTACGTCCATGTTTTATTTTTGCAAAAATTGTTGAAATTCGTATTGTACGTAGTACGAGTAATCTACAAATGCGCGGGTATATCTTCTGATCTAAGAGAATATAAATAGTGCAGGTATATTGGCATATATTTTGACATATATTGGCATATATTGGAATCATTTACGACCTTTTGGTTTAAAGATTACGGAATTATTGATATTTTTAATTTATTACATCGTCTGCTTCATTTTGGCATGGGTATATCCTCTAATATTCGCGAATATAAGTAGTACGGGTTCCATACAATTTTAGCGCTTTTATTTTGCATATATTGGTTCAACTTCATATTTTTGTACATTTGTGATGGTGGTGGTGGTGGGGGGAACAATTATGCGAAAATAAATATTTTATTATATAAAAAAAAAATCTATCTAACAATTATGTGAAAATAAATATTTTATTATAAAAAAAAAATCTATACTTGCGAGAAAAAACTTCTAAGAAGTGTACATAAAATCTCTAAACCTAAAAAAGAACTTTTCTAAATGTAAAAGGCCAATTCAAAAGTGTGATTAAAATCGGAGATTTGTAGAAAATTCTTCACATAGTAGAAAAAAAAATGGCGATCTTCAAAATTAATCTCTAAAGTATAAGTGGCGATCTTCAAAATTAATCTCTAAAGTATAAGTGGCGATCTCAAATTAATCTCTAAAGTATAAGTGGCAATCTTCAGAAGAAAAAAAAAATAAAATGGAGTTCTTCAAAATTAATTTCTAGAATTCAAAAGTAACGAAATGAAAAAGAAACAGAAATGATTTCTAAAATCTCAAAGAAGAAATAAATAGTTGATCTGTAAAATATCCTTATGATTAAAACAAACGAAATAAATAAATAAAATAAAATAAAAATACAAAAAAACATCGCAGACAAAATACAAAAATAGAAAAAAGAAAAAAAAAAAATGCTGTTTCGTTGAAGATTTTCGTCAACGTATTTTGAAAGAAAGCAACAAAATGGCATCCACGCATAGTAGATGGGCATACAAAGAGAGCGGAAATCAAGACGAAAAATACGGCAACCGCAAAGGGTACAATTAATATGCACAAATGCAAACGACTGTTGCTTTTCCGTACAGATGGGAGAAAATCAAATCTGCATACGATTATATAGTGTATCCCGTTATCTCTCGACGAGGTGGGGCGTGCCCAGCGTTCGATTTTGTGTTTCTCATTTTTATCAACCTTTTGAGCGGGTAAAAAGCTAAGCACGGATTCAGGAAACGGGATTATTATTAGTAGTTTTGCAACCCAATGCGTTAGAGGTCAACTTTAAATTTAAATAAAACAATGATCTTCCCTGCTTAATGAATTTACGTCTTTCACAGCAAAATATTGGTGCGAAAAATTCACGGCACACTGTTTCTACTTTCTCTACAGTACATAGTAATGTATCGGGGAAATATTGGAATCGTGTCGAAAATCGCTACTTGAGTTTTCGACGGATCTACGCGTTTTGGGACCTCTAGAACACGAAAAAAATTATTTTTTGGGGTTACGTCTGTGTGTGTGTCTGTCTGTGCCATGTATGTATCCACTCTAATTCAAAAACTAATGGACCGAATTTTATAACATTTTATAAGTAAGTCACTTGTGTTTGACCCTGGTGCTGATTAGACTTTGGTACAATTCGGGAGAAAAGAACTCGCATTTTTTTTTTTTGCGAAATGACGCTCAAAAATCTCACGTACCCACTCCAACTAAAACACTAATTGACCAAATTTCACAAAATTTGGTAGATATATCACTTGCAAGATACTCTAGTGCTGAGCAGATTTTGGTACGATTCTGAAAAGAAAAACCTGCCTTTTTTAAAAAAATGGCCCACGAAAAATCGCCAAAATCTAAAATAGAAGACTATAAATCATAATATATATATAAATAAAAGACTTAAAATATATCAATTAAATGCTTGTAATTAAATGTTGTTTGGAAAAGAATAAGACCAACCCAATTACTCTGAGACTAACAGTTCTCGAGAAATTTTAGTTTTTTTGCATTATTGTTATGCCGCCTTTGAAAAATATATCCAGTTACCAAATAAAAACAAAAATTGAATTAGACACATTCAGCGTTATTTTGTGCAATTAAACTCAATTTAATAAATTATTAAAGAAATAAAGAGAAAATGAATTTGAGTCTGCAGGGAAAGTCATGTGCTGCCCACATCAGATTTTTTCTCTCTTGAAGGTATATAATAAGTATACAAGTGCCATCTAACTGAAAAAAAAAATATTACTATTGCAACTTCTCGGCACATTATATGATGTCAAAATTGGATGCGCGCGCAACAATTATACATATAACTATTCCCATCAACCATATTGAATAATAAGGTGATCCTCAATAATACAATTCCCTCTTGAACCCGTTCTATAAACCATTCCCGACTGGCCCCAATAAGTTAGGCGGCGTGTAATTTCCTTAACGTCGAATTCCTCGCGGTGGACTTGCGGAGTTCTCGTCGGTGGCAGACGACATGTTCTTCGCCCGCCACTTAATGCATGCAAAACATAGGGGCTGCTGCCTAGGAAGACGGATTGCAACACACGGTGATTTATTTATTCAATGGGTTATGCAAGATGAAGGTATGGGCACCGGCCGTGGACGATCGCGATAGGAAACGAGGTCCATAGAAGAGGAGGAGGAGGAGGAACGGAATTCCCGGAGACGAAACAATCTGTGTAAGGAAAATAGTCATTTATAAAATCCTCAGATTTATAGCCATTTCAAGGGGCTCTTTAACTCCCTGCATACAAGAATATACAGGGTGATTAAAAAAAAGATGGTCTCAACTTTACGAGGTGGTAGTACACACCAAACCAAGCTTCCTTTGTTCTCTTTCTAGCCTTCCTCCTCCCCTTCGTGTTTTAAATTTTTCTTCCTCGAACCCTTCCTCGTTTTCTAGGTTTAATGTATTCACAGATGGGTCAAAACTGGATAATAATGTAGGTTTATCAATATGCATTTTCGAAAATGATCGACTGATCGAATCACTATCCTTTAAACTTAGAACTGGAAACACAGTTTTTCAAGCCGAACTTGAGGCCATCAACCAGGCCATCCTCTGGGCCGGCAAAAACAATTTAAAAATCAACAACTTTTCGGACAGTCAGTCCTCTATTTCGGCTTTTAAATCTATCAAGAATAAAACGAAATTTCTATCTAAAATTAAAACTAATGCTCACCCCTACAAATCATTAATTAACTTATCCTGGGTCAAGGCCCATTCTAATATTCAGGGCAACGAAGTCGCCGATGAACTGGCCAAACAAGCTACGATCTCCGGCACCCCACTCCTTATACCTTTTCCCTACTCCTTTTTGATTAATAATTGTAAATCTTTCCTTCTTAAAAATTGGCAATCTCTTCTTAATGATTATATTTCCCCCCGGACTCATGACCCTGCCAGAATTCTAAGCTATTTACCCAAAGTCAACCCCAATTTTCAAATTTATAACAAATTCTTAATCTATTTTTTAACGGGTCATGGTCCTTTTCTTGACTATCTTCATTTTTTCAAACATAAACGTTCTTCAAATTGTCTTTGTAATTCATATGGTGACGTAGATCATTACGTCTTTAATTGCCCCCATACCTCAAAATTTCACTTAACCCGTCCTCCAGATAATCTTCGTGCGACTTGGTTCTCTGGTGTCAGAACCAATAAAATTCTTTTAAATAGGTTGAAAAACTGTGTTTTAATTGCGAGAGAAATCTCCAATCAGGTTCCTCAGCAAGCTTGGTGCCAACTGCTTTCAATTTTCTTCGGTCAATGTTGTCCTCCCTGTTCCAGGCGTTTGTCTCTTATTGTTCCTGTACTTACACTTTTTGGTGTCCGTCTTTTGTATATTTTGTTTCCTGTCTATATTCCTCTGTTGTATATATCTGTTTTCCCTGTGTTCCTCGGCTGTTCATATATTTGAAAGTCTTACCATGTAGTGTATATTGCACTTGACTTTATCCGGTTACCTCAACAGATTGTGACCTTTATTCAGCTATGTTCTTTTTGCTTTCTTTTGTTGGTTTTTACTGTATTGTCCCTTTTCCCGCGGTTGCTCGGATTCTTTTGGCCATACGTTTTACATAAATTTAATTTCATTTTAAGAAAATAATTTAATTTTTAGCTCAAAATTCAAAATTTGTTAAAATCTACGTTTCTTTGCCTCCCTTCCCACTGTATTTTATGTAAAACTCTAAAACTGTCTGTATATATATTTACCACGTAACCACTTTATTGAATTTTAAATAATTGCAGACTGAAACTTGGTGACTGACTGGAGGACGGTTTCGGCTAACCTCCTCTCCCGGCCACGCATTAAACTGCCGTAAGCCCTAGGGTTGGCTGTGTGGTCTGGGCCTTCGACATCGACACCAAACCAAGCATTTTTCGTCATAGTTTACCGTAAGGCTCCTCTATATACGAGCTGAGTCATCAAGCATATTGAAGCCCATCCTAGCTGGAACCGCAATCCATTAGCATTAGCTCTATTCGTATTTTCACTTTAGGAAGTATTATTGAAATAATTATGAGTGGTGGTTCTGCATCGAACTGCTCTAATCATTCTAGAAAGGGTTTTAGGCTATTTCGCTTTCTTAGAAACGGAGAAAGAAGAAAACAATGGCTAATAAATAATTGGATATCCGGTACTGGAACATACTTGTGCGAGCTAAGTTTTACAATATTCTAATGGAAATTTCTTTTTCTATTTAAAGTATTTATTTTAAACACTTATTTTATAATTTCTGTAACTGCAGTATGGAACCTTATGGGCTTCAATATGCTTGATAAGTCAGCCTGTAGTAGAGGAGCTCTAGTTTACCGGGTCGGAAATGAAACGTAAAAGCGCCAGTGGCCGCTTAATGGTGAAACCGCTGAGGTAAGGAGAAGTTATAAAATGGTATTTTATAAACAATAATTGCAGTAATGGCTCAAACGAGCGACAGCCAACCTGAATGCAAGCCTATCAGCGGCGATAGGGGGGAGGGGAATTGGCGAACTCTCTCGAACAGGCCAGAAATGTCGCGCACTTCGGCAGCAACGGCCGAAATTTTGGCAACGAGTTTCTCTTCAGATTCATGGGGAGTGTCACAGACGAGACTCTTGAGATCCCCACAAAAAGAAGTCAAGACACGACAGATTGGATAATCGTGGGGGTCAAGCTATGGGACCTCCTTGCCTAATCCATAACCCGTAACGCCTTTACGTTTCATTTCCGACCCGGTAAACTATGACAAAAAATGCTTGGTTTGGTGTGTACTACCACCTCGTAAAGTGTGGCGCATTTTTTTTTTCAATCACTCTGTATATCGTAAGAAAAGTTGCTGTTGAAGATGCACTCCCTAAATATTTTATATCACCATAAATTTTTGAACAAATTAACTAGAATGTGGTTTAACTCAATTTTTTTTTTTCCAAAACCCATTTTCAAGTAGCTTATGATTTTTTTTTTTTAATTTTGCGAGAATTTTTTTAAAAAATCTGTATTTTTGGACCAAATGATCACAATTATAGCACGTTACCCTTCATTTTAAAGCGTTTGAAAAAATACTAAATTTGACAATGTACCTCCTCCTGGGGTAACTTAACCCTCTTCCTCTGGGACTAATAACGTCACGAACACAAGAATTGTATCGGGGTTATTTTCACCACAGTAATTGAAACTGCTAAGTTTGGGAACCACTGGCCCATAAATAACCCCCTTTATTCACAATTATGTCAGATTTTGCCCTATGCTGCCATGTTATAAAAATTTAATATTTCGAATAAATTTTGAAGTTTTCGGTCGAATTTCAAAAAAATTGTATTTAATTCTAGATTTTTCGATAACAAAGCCAAATATACAGTTTCGTGAAAATACATTAATATTTGTTACAGTTATCTTGTACACAAGAAACTCGACAACAGACATCACTCTAAGAATAATGTGATCCCATAACATCCCTTTAGTAACGTGACTTCATATACACACACAGACATCACCTCAGAAGCGTTCGATTCGTGTTCGGGGTTGTTTAAACGCGCTCTTCCGTTGAAAACTATAGCTTTCGAATTTTCGACCTCGCCACGTAATACTTCCCCTATGGCTATACATAATACTGTCTGTTTAGTGAAAGTAACAATTAAGAAAGGCTTAATAATTTCATTAAATAAGTTAATCTTTGAACCGATATTTTTCAAATTTATGTCCGGTGATAAATGTCTGCCTTGAATTTCAGAATCCTTTTTATCACTAACATTTCCTTCCTTTTTTTCCCCCTCTGGCAAAATTCCATCTGTCATTCTAGATTTCCTTGGGTTGTTTGTCTTCGGCGTCTTAGACAATCAGACACGACGATAACAATTAAAAGTCATTCCTTATCGATGGATTGCGAGGTATCTTTTGTTTTATTTGCAAGACAGGTCACCTTATCGACTTAGAATGACAGAATGTGCGTTTTAAGACAAAAAGAAACATCTTATCATTCGCCATTTTACTTCTAGCACATCTGGCTGGTTTGGTGATAGTTTGAGATAGGTGTTTGCTTATTATTTTAGCAACATCATCGGGCAAAATCGAATGATTAGAAAAAACACGATGACGCAAGAAGCAATAAGGGCCGGATTACATCTGCGACGCCGACCATTTATCGGAATAACCATTTATATAAAAATTTAAAACTAGCTACGTCCTATAGATAGCTGCCATTTTTTAAAAATTTTAAGTTAAACCTGTTTTATGGGGTACCTAAAGTTTTGTAAAATATTCCTTCCCACCCGTTCGCCTGCAGCACTTTCGTTTCTAATATCCCCAGACACGTGTATTAAACACCTCTCATGATTGAAATTGCTAATTACAATACTACCCCCTAACGATGCGTAATTGCAATACCACCACCTAACGAATTTATGGCGAACTAACCTCCTCCCCCTCTTAATAAAATGCACATGTCCCATGTATAGTATTTCAAATTAAAAATATGAAATTTAATAATTTCCACGAAATAACAGGGATTATTAAATAAGTTACATTTAATTTTCCAAAACATTGAATTTTCGTTTATTTGGAGATATTATTCAAAAGTCGCCAAATTGACAATATTTCGCCAAATGTGTCGTCAAGGACAACTAATTGAATAGACAAGTAGAAGAACTTTTCTTATATAGTTGAACTCGTTTATAACGATTGTGCAGTGAGCGAGATAACGAGAAAATTATGAAGTTTTAATTGGTGCAGTACTATGAAGCTTAACTTGGAGTTTTAGTCTTTGAGTTTAACGATCATAGCAAAAGTAAATAGCAAAACTAAATAAAATGCGAAAAGGAATAATAAATATCAAAACAAAATTCAACGCACAGGCAAAAAAAATTGCTGGAGTAATGTTGGAACTATAAATAGTTACAAGAATAAGAAAAATGTATCGGTTGGAATTCGTATCAAAAAATTTAAGCATCACACAACCTCGAAGATATGGTTTCCACCTACAATTTTTCGTAACATTTTAATGTTTTTAAATTTACAATATTAAATAATATACTAATTAAAGTTTTTATTAAATAATATACTAATTTTTAAATAATATACTTCTACGTTAAATTTACATTATTAGGTAAAAATACGGCAAATTAAAATAATGTAGGCCTAAAAGCCCTCTCAATACATCCATCAAGTTTGATTATCTTAAGTTAATGATTTCCTTGAGATTGGCCTTTACTACAAATGGTTTTGATATCAGTCACTTATTTAGTTCGCTTTAATCTTAAGTCCTCTGGTGGTATTATAATATCCAGTTGATTAAAGAATATATTCACACATTCTTTTTTTTTTTTTATGCTTCTCGCAGTGCCTTTGATTATGGCAGCTGCAGAGTTAAAACTAAAAATATTGGACAGTTACAATGATGAGTATGAATGGACTTTGTGAAAAGAAATGGGAACCGTGTTCCTAAGGAAAATATGGCACAAAAGTAACGGCATTCAAATGAATGACTGCATGTAATAAAGATATGTAAGAGTTACTGTTCATAAGAGCAGTTACTTAAACTGAAACGGTACTCGGAAGTACTTTTTACTCAAAATGACTAAAAAGTACTTAATACTTCTTAATACACATTACTCTATCATGTATTCGATTTAAAAAAAATCCACAAATTGTTAGCTTTTAATTTCAAAATTTTATCTTAACTTAAATAACCACGAACACAAATCTACTGCTACAGTTATCTAATATATTTTTAATCGATCTTTTAAATCGATTAATCGAAAGGGTTGGATGTCTCAATCTCAACCAGACAATTCCTTTTTAAGAGAACTAACAATTTTAAGAGTAAAATTAAACGATTTCGCAAAATAAAAAAGTTTTAACAAACACGTGTTTAATGCAAATTCGTTAAAATGCAATAGGATTTGAAAATTACAAAAAAAAAAAATGTTGCGAGTTTAAAATCACATTAAAAACATTTTATACATTAACTTATATAATAACACACGTATACACGCTCACACATACATAAACTCGCACATGCATACTTACACACATCAACACATAATACACAAACAAACACGTGAACACATGCATACATACATACACACAGAGAGAGAAAGAGAGATGAAGATAGATAGATATAGAGACACACACACACACACACACACATATATATATATATATATATATATATGTTCGTTTTTTATTTTTTCTTTGCGAATGGAAACACTGGTCTCTTCAATTAGAGTTTCCAGTTTCGACTCGTTTGTACATATGCTGTGCATTTTCCAGGTATTCATTTTTTCTTTTTTTTTCCTTCTTTATGTATGTCGTTCAAGTAGAAATAGTTTATAGATATAATCTATCTATTTCTTCAGAAACATACATATTTTATGTCTACTTCGTCAAAATACTTGGACTTGAGAACGAATTTTACGAAGTGAACATTTCCATTTTTTTAGACTTAGCCCTTTTTCCACGTGTATAGTGATATAGCTTGATTTTTTAAGTTTTTCTTTATTCGTTTCCATATCTTTGAATTTTGTTGATTTTCTGTAACTTGATAACTCGTCTTTTGTATTTTTTTCCATTTGATTGATGATTTGCTGTTTTATATTTTATTCAGTGGGTGTTTCAGAAAGTTAGGTTTATCGTGTTGCAGCTTCTTACTTTTCGTTCATTGGATTTTCAAACTACTATTATTATATATATATATATATTATCTATTCTATCATTGGATTTTCATATTATATCTTTATTATATATATATATATATATATACATATATATATATATAAATTATATATATATAAATTATTTTTTGCATTTAGCTTTTTAATCTGTTCACTAAAATTGAAAATAAATTTTTCAAGTTTTATAATATATATATATACAGAGAGAGAGAGAGAGAACTTTTCCCAAAGTGCTCGAAATGTGTTTTTAAGAGATCATATTCCGTCAAAATCTCGAATTAAAAAAAATTCAAAAAATAATAAAAAACACTTTAAACGATAGTAAGATAAAAATAGCTGTAAAAGCGAGGTATCTTATATAAGCGATTATACAGGTATCGTCAGTACTCACGCCTTCCTCGCGTTATTCACAACTTAACTCTATTTCAGACCGCAGTTCTCCGCATACTAGTGCTACAGTTGGTCACGTGATCAAATAGATGCCATTCCACACGACCACCCTGACCCGAGAATACAAATTCTATAAGCTGATAGTTCAAACAGGCGATATACCAGCAATTGTAAGCCAGGAATTGTTATGGGCAATGTGAAATCTGCCAGCAAATGAGCTTCTCCCTCCATGCATGCGGTACACATATGTCTATACTCTCTATATGATAGAAGCGTAATAATATGAACGTAAGGCATGGGAGGTTTCATGCATGTTACGTCTATTTGCGTCACAGTTGATATTGGAGTGGAAAATAGTGTGTGACCTTTTGTTTGTAAGTTGTTAAAAAAAAAATTCCTGATTCTTTAAAAATATTAAATTTGTAATAATCGTACTAAATTATTTCTGCAACGCTTCATTCTTTTGTGAGATATCACGTTTACAGACTCAGGCAGGGTCGTAGCCAGGCAGAAACCAGAGGGGGTTAAGCACCCCCCCCCTCCAAGAGGTATACCCGGCCCCCTGATAAAAATATTAAACATTTAGTAGTGATATGAAATTTCATATAAAATGTTATTCAAATTTTGCATAAAAAATGTCTTTGATATTTTTTTTTATAAATGACTTCGTTTTAAAGATTTTTTAATTTAGCTGAATATGTGATTATACTAATGATTTATTTATTTATATATTTAATTTAAAAATATTAAAAATTTATAGCAATAGTACTTAGGAAACTTTCGTATTATTGTGGGGTTCATTATTATACATTATAGCGTCAAAATCAACTAATAAGTAGGTAAGAGTTAAGCATTAACTTATATTAACTTTTAGAATGTTTCTACAAATTATTAATAGCCTTATTACTAGTTAATGCTTACTTTTAAATCAATTGTAATTATTATATATTAATATTGATGTATAGTAGCTATATATGGATATTAATAATCAGCTTTTAGTGTGCAAATATAAATATGCAATTATTTATTAATAATTTACATGAATTGAAATATATAATAGTAACTATTATGGTTTATAAATGTTACTGATTAATTGTGTTTGTGACGAGCCCCTTCCTCTAAGACTGGTGAGCCCCCCTTGAATGGCCCTCCAGCCACCCCTCTTCCATTTCGTCTCTAGCTACGGCCTTGGACTCACGAACACACACACTACTAACGTCCATTTACATTACGACAGCCAGTACTCAAGTTTTTCGAAATTGGCAATATCAAAAATAACAGCTTCCACTGCAGACGATTTTTTAAAATTTGAACTTTCAAGTGAACATTGGCTGAGAAATGCTATAAAATTATTTTTACAACGTCGTTTTGAAGTTAATAAGGTAGTGACAAAAGACGGATTTAAGCCGAAAATATTTTCGAGCTATGATTTATTATGACTTTCGACAAGGGTTGACACAGCAGGGGGGGGGGGGGGGCAGCCCAGTGGTTAGCTCGCGGGGATTGCACACAGATGACCCGAGTTCGATTCCTGGCTCTTGTCCAAACTGTCCCCGTGTTCAAGTGGGGTATGGGCACATTAAAAATGTGAGCCTGAAAGTCCTTTCGAGAGGTTGATGGTAGAGGAAGTAGGGTACGATCCATGTGGATGTCGCCATCAGTGGGTCCCGGTTTAAATTGGGTGGAACTGTTCTGGCCATCCAAATCTTACTCCTTCGGGTAGGTCGGACGGTTTGGGTCGAAGAAGAAGAACATTGTAGTTAAGAGGGCGGTATAGTCCAGTTTAGAGCACTGGGATTGCACTCGGAAGACCTGAGTTCGATTCCCAGCTCTGTCCAAATTGTTCCCGTTTTTACGCGGAGTACGGTCACGTTAAATCTGTATGCCCGTAAGTTGTTCCAAGAAGTTTGTGGTAAGGGGAAAATAGTTCGATCCCTATGAATGCCGTCGTCCTCATTGGGTTTTGGTCTAAATTGGGTGTCACTTCTCAGCCGTCCTTACACCTTCGGGTAGGTCGGACGGTCGGGATCGAAGAATCTGCTGAATAATTGGATTATATATATATATATATATGTATGTATGTATGTATGTATGTTGTCCAAGTAGAAATAGTTTATAGATATAATCTATCTATTTCTTCAGAAACATACATTTTTGTGTTTGATTCAACAAAATACTTGGACCTGAGGAAGAGTTTTAGAGAAGTGAACAAATCCATGATTTAGGCTTAGCCCTTGTCCACGTTTATAGCATTAATGCTTGGATTTCATTTCTTTTTCTTTTATCGTTTCCATACCATTGCTTTTTGATGATTTCTTTAACTTGATGATTAAAAATTTTTTTTATATATATATATATATATATATATATATATATATATTATATATATATATATATATATATATTATATATATATATATATATATATATATATATATTATATATATATATATATATATATATATATTATATATATATATATATATATATATATATATATATATATATATATTATATATATATTATATATATATATTATATATATATATATATATATATATATATATATATATATATATATATATATATATATATATATATATATATATATATATATATATATATATTTGATTGTAGATTTGCAGATTTATACTTTTATTTTATAAGCTTGTTAGAAAGTTAGGTTTTTCGAGTCACAGTTTCTCACTTTTCTTTCATTGGACTTTCAAACTATTACATATATTTATACAACTATTATATATATATATATATTATAAAAGAATAAAACTGTTATGTGAGAGTAAAAAAACACAGTGTAATAAATAAATCAATAAACTGAAAGACACAGTACAGAGAATCTGTCACACTGTTTGCCTTTGTGAAATCATTAAAGGAAATTCAACTATATAAATGCATGATAAAGTGTAACACCCAATCTGTTACATCTTTATACTAAATCTCTATGTGTAAATTATTTGCATAGTAGAAATCTAAGAAAAGTGTATAGAATCAGAGTTCAATAAACGTAAAACGTTTTCTTGTATATACTCAGTGCAAGAGAATTTTAGGTAAATTTTCAACGTCAATGAGAACAAAATCTATGTGCATATAAACATTCCATATAAATAGCATAATGTAGACGATTTTAAAGAAAGTTGTATCAAATTGTTCAGCAACAAAATTTAATTGAATGTGTTTATATGGCAGGCGGCATGTATTTAATTTATACCCTTTAAATAATAAATAAATTGATGTAAAAATACATTTTATAAATGAATGGTATTTTATATATGATTGGGATAACAGTCACAGCTTGGGGATATAAGATTACGGGAATGATTGATATTTTCAATTTCATGGTATATGTTTTAGTTTGGCAACTATTTTTCAAACTCGTGTATTTTCTATTTTGTTGAACCGATTGCAAAACGGATAAGAGTGGCACGTGTCGCCAATTTTAGCGACTTTAATTTGGTGTATGTTGCCCAAACATATATTTATAAATTTATTTACAAACGGGATCGGGATGTTTTCTTCCCCTTGGATCTACCTGTGCATATAACTTTATACAGCGAGAACAGAAATTCTTACACTTTATTTTTAGAGGAATTAAATTACATATTTGAGTAGAATTCTGTGAAGAATTTCATTTATAGAATACTACTGAAATGCACTCATACTTTAAATCAGGAGCAATGTCTGGTAGATTTGCTAGTAGAAGAATAAAAATTGATTGAGAGAATAAATAATTACTTAAACAAGCTCCAAATATCACAAAATAAACATGTTATCATTTGTATATAAAGAGTTAGATTTGTATTTTGTCCCCCCCCCCCCCCCCCCCCCAATGGCCAGGCACTAAACTTACGTCTTTTGCTCTATGTACGGCCGAAATCGTGAACCATTTAGCCGTCCAAGGACGTTGAAATTTATTTTTATTACATTCTATATATATATATATGTCATTATGTAAAACGTTAAAAATATAAATTGCATCATCTTTGTTTATATAAGTACGTTGGGCGTTAGAATACGTATGTTTTTTTTTCTTCTCTCTTAAACAGCAGATGTTTGATACTTAAGATAGCAATTAGTCTATCTATAGTATAGCGATATAGCTCGATAGAATAAAAGTGATGGCAGCGCTTCTAGCGGATAATTTAAAAAGTCATAATTTAAGATGATTTAAAAGTCGAACTCGGCGATATAGCGAAACAGATGAAAAAAACTAATTACAATTTTGTGAAAGTGATGGCGCTGATAATGTAAGAAGTTACGATAACGAACTCGGTAATGAAGCGAGACAGACGAAAAAAAATCGCAATTACATTGTTATAGAGCATTTCGTAATGAATATAAAGCGATACCAGGAACGAACGAAATGCGTGTAGGGAAGGCAATAATTATCTGTCAAAAAGTCATATCAAAAGCATATCATTCTATTTTTAAGACCCCTGAAAGCAATTCAAACACTTTTGGAAATATATCTGTCCGTGTGTCTGTAAGGTGCGTACACGATAATTTAATAACGGATGTTCGTATCGCTGTGAATTTTTCTGTGTAGATATATTATGTAAAAAACTTAGAATTAAATGAAATTTTAATAATTTCCATGATTAGAACTCGAATGACTCCAAATTTAAGATTTCTATGGAGAAATAGGATAATTCTTTGAATAATCATAGGCAGTATCGAAACATTATAGGTCGAAATATGCTGTGTCTGTAAATGGATACTAAAACATAATATATTAACAGATCATTCAAATGCTTTTAAATTCATCGGTTAGACAGGTATGCCTGACAAGCTAAAAAAAATTTTTCGACAAAAAGTTTTAAAATAATAGAAAATAATAACAACAACAATAATAGATAAGGAATGGTTAATAAAAATATATTTTAGGAATTTTATGTCACTTGATAAAATTACACTTAAAATATAAAATAATAAGACTTAAAATAATAAAATTTTTGACTTTTGATAAAATTATGTTAGAAAGTCGAGAAATTAAAAGAATTATTTAGAAACTAGGAAATCATCACAATTTATGATCAACGTTTAGATTAAATCGAAAATGAAATCTAATTTTCTTCTAGATGGGGCCTTTCGTCATAACTGATTTCATAGTTATCTACAAAATCGATTCAGTCCACAGTAAAAATTTCCTTTCATCATTAACGTCAACCACCATCATTCTCTTAGGAATAAACCACCACATTTAATAAGCAAGGAAAATACTGCACAAAAATATCATCGGAACATTCCGATTTTAAACATACGATCATAAGCTGCAAAAAATAAATAAATAAATAAAACTAATAAATTTTAAAATAACGATAATTCTATCAGATTTCGTTGTTATAAGTTTAATCCAGAAATCACAATTGTATAAATAAATGGCTGACTTCATCTCGAATTTGAAAAGTATTTACACACGGTCAAAATTGTTTTAATCCTTTCCAATGTTTTTAAAGGTAAAAGTAAGTTTTAGGTCTCCTAACTTCGCTACAAAACTTTTTAACAGGAAAGGGTTCATTGAACATAGAAGGGTGGACCCCCAAAGCTTCGTGGACATTCAACCAGTGTTTCTTTCAGGCATGCATTTGGGGGGGGGGGGGGGGCTAAGCCTCCCCAAAGGCATTTATTTTACCTATCTAAATGTTAATAAATTTAGGCTATAATGATGAAAAGAACGTTTTGCTGGTTTTAATGCTACTGATTTGGGATAGAACAGGTGAAAATCGAACAAAAGAAGCTGTTGTTGGCTTGCAAATAGGGTTTAGAAAATTCCAAGAGCATGCAATATATATAGTATATATATATATATATATATTATTACTAACATTTAAATTGTATGCTTATATATCATATCTTTACAATATATATATATATATATATATATATATATTAGAGAAATGGACTAATAACTAATACTTTAATTAATGACAAAATAGTAATATATAATAGTAATATATAATAGTATATATATATATATATATATATATATACAAATGTAATGCAATTCAATTTAGTAAACTATTAAATAAATAATAAGCATATAAATATTCGAAATGCTGGCGCAAAGCTGCGAAACTCTATCGAATACAAATAGAAGAATAAAGTACCACAAATTGGTAGATACACAAATAGATGGTTTCCATCTGTGTGCACAATAGATAGTTTTCATGTAATGCCAAGCGCCATGCCTGACATAACTACTGAATAAGACTATACCTATAAAGATCAAATGTGTGTGTGTGGGGGGGGGGGGGGGCTCATATATCATAGCAATTATATATAGAGGGCCTTATAACAAGTCTGGCGATTGTGACAAAAACCATCCATAATGATATACCTACAGTGAGAAATTGCAATCATACTTTGCTGTTACATATAGTCCTAACCATACAAACTGAATTGTAACCATGCTTAGTCAGGATATCTATTTCATTACTCTCCAACATATCTGGCCATCGTAACATGGAAACTGTCTATACTAATATTTACAAGTAACACATTTTTGTATTTTGCGCCAACAGTGCACTGGGGGGGGGGGGGGGAGGAAGGGGGTCTAACGCCCTCGTCCAGGAACCCATTGAAGTTCGGAGAAATGATATGAGAAAAAGTGGAAAACACAATATTTGTCCCCCCCCCCCCCCCCCCCTCTCCAATTTTTCTTTCTTGCGACACCACTGTGTTCCAAACATGTGAATTTGACAGACAAAATAAAATAAATACTAAGCTCACCACAAAAATGGCCAGTAAGACAAGCTTATAAATGACAATGAAAATGCCAATACTAGATAATACAATGTTCAATCTAGATAATAAATAACAAGCTGTGAAACAGCAATAAAGTCACATATTTCTCTTGGTTGAAATTTTATCTGTTGCTAACGTGGAATTGATATTTCTGATGATTCTGAATGATTCAAATTCATAGGCGTGATAGACTTGTTACCAAAGAAAAACAATTTAAGAATTTTTAGGAAAAGAAAATAATCTGAGAAGAATCTACGTTAAAAAATAGTTAATAAAAAATAATTAATAAATTAAAAAAAATTACAATAATTTAAATAATAATTAATCTTAGAACTAATAAAAAATTATTAATTTATTATACTTTAAATAATAATTAATCCAAGAACTAATAAAAAATATTTTTTGTAAAAAAATAAATAAATAAATAATAATAATAATAAAACTGGAGATTTGTAGAAATTTTCCTTAAATTATAACAATAACTTTTAGTAGTTAAAGAAAATTAAAGGGTATTTTGACCTTCCTAAGTATGCTAATGCACACTAAACAAAAACAAACCATGTGTGTCATTACATGTGGGGTAAGATTTAGGGAGGAAGGGGTGGGGGGAGAGAAATCATTGGACTCACCTGTTGTGTTCCATGGAAATCAACTTGTCATCACCAACATGCATATTCAAATGGTCAAGCGGACGTCCGTTTCTGGACACCACTTACACATAACACAAAATTCGTCTGTTCCACGGGAGTAAAGGGAAATAAGTAAACACGAGTTCGATCCTTCCCAAACTAAGAAAGCTCCTGTCCTCACTCAGCAGACGATTCTCCGTGACTGTGAAGATCTGCACGCGAACAAGGCAGACGATATCCAGGCGCGTGCTCGGAGGGGTGTATGCGCGTGCGCTGACACACTCAGTTCTCTCCCCCCACCCCTCTTTTTCTTTTCTTCGCCGCAGACGATCAACCGTGTGCTCCGACAATCCACCCAGAGCGGTAGATTCGAAAATCCTGACCCAAATAGAACTCAGTGAAATATATTTTTTTTAAATATCTTTCTTCTGGGAGAAAATGGAGGGGGGGGGGGGAATAAAAAATTAAAAAGTACCCAGCTGCAAAGAGGTACCGGTAAAAATCTGCTCCCCCCCTTTTGTACCGTGCCATATCGATGACGTGTGCCCGATTCTTGACGATGCCCCCTCCGCTATTCTTTATCGACCCCCCCCCCCCCTCACTTAACCTGAAAGAGGCCCTTCTTCCTTCTCAAGGATAAGACTCCCGTTACTAGTAACAACTGTTGCATTTGCACATAAAAAAGTAGCAAAATAAAAAGAGCAAAAAAATTAAATAAATAAAATCGCAGATTTTTGGTGCTTTATGTAAAAATTTGCACCTTGAGAGGGGAGAGGATGGTGTTAAGTATTACTCAGGAAACGTGGCACAGGGTCAGCATCAAGTTGATAAACAATATACATCAGCAGGTGTGTATGCATTTTTGTTAGCATAACAACAAGAGGGGTCAACTTGGCAGAAATGTAGCGTGTTAAAATCTTGAATGTTATTGGGTCAAAACAATCTTAACCACCTTGGCTACAAATTATATATATATATATGTATATATATATAGCAAAATAAAACGGAATATTTTATAAGCATAAAATAATTCGCTTAAACTGCTGAGCAAGAAAGTTAAAATAATTCATTCTTGATTGCACAAGATAAATATTTATAATAATATATATGTAATAAATATATATGTAAAGAGAGTATGTGATTGTTCGCAAGAACAATTAAGAAATCGCTGCACAAATAAACTGTTAAAAACAATAGTTTCCGAATTTAGTGCAAAAACTGAAGCAGGAAACTTGGTTTTGTTTTTCTTTTCAGGTTTGCCCTGACGAAAGAAACCTAAACGTTTTCGAAAGGATCGTCTGCGTTCATTAGTTAATTTGTACATAAATTTATGTTGTGATTATTTTAACTATTTAAAAGCATAAACGGTTTCGGTGGTAAAAAGAACCCCCTTCGTCAGGGTAAACCCCCTTCAGGCAGGGAAATGTTTGTCCCACAGTGTCTACGGATATCGAACATTTTCCTGTCTTTGTTAGAGTGACTTCTAGTTCATGATGGATGTTTTTCTCCTAGCCTTTGTGCAACTGGTTTCGGAAATAAAGAAGAACCTCTTCGTCAGGATAATTGAGACAGGGCAGTCACTTTTGCAAAGGTAGGAAAATATCTGTCAAAATGTCTAAATATTTGCCTTATACTGCCAGTAACGAAGTATGACTTTAAGTTTTCAGTTATATAAGTACTTTTAACCAGAAGCGGATTTACACCATTGCTTAAGGATTATCACGAGCCATTTAATTATTGATAGTTTGTTTTTTTTAATTTAAAGTATGAGATTTTCATAGCAACGGACAGGTGGGCAGTTGTGACGTCACTCCCAACTGGGAAGGGGGACCCTTTTTCGTCTTTCATCGATGAAACTTGCACTGTCTCACTGGAAAAATTATAAAAAAAAATAATAAATAGCCTCATTGCTCTTTACTTTCTCATACGTAGTATTGAGAAAGCACTGTTTTCACAAAAATTTTCAATTTCGAGATTTTGATGCCAATATATGTTTTAAGACCTTCTCAACACGTTGTGACTATTTTTGAAGTGGTGTCCGTCTGTCTGCGGTCGCTTTCTTGTGTACACTATAGCAGCCATAAATATGAATGGATTTTCACGAAATTTTATATCCGGCTTTGTTATATATATATATATATATATAAAAATATCTAGAACTAGATTTTTTTTTTTTTAAATTCGAGCAAAATTTTTATTCGAGCTAAGTTTTATTTGAAATTTTATATTTTTCTAACATGGCAGCATGGGACACAATTAGACATAATCATGCAAGAAAGGGTTTATCAGAGATCACGATGACTCAATGATCACGAGACTTAATAATTTCAGTCATTGTTACTTTCCTTATATGCATAATGTATAAGGAAAGTATTGTGACGGGGTCGAAAATTCGAATTCGAGTTTTCGACGGAAGAGCACGTTTCAAGCATCCCTGATCACGAATCAAACATTTTTGAAGTGATGTCTGTGTGTGTGTGCGTGTGTGTGTGTGTGTGTGTGTGTGTGTGTGTGTGTGTGAAAGTATGTGTGTGTGTGTGTGTGTCAGTGGGTCTGTGGAGACGATAACTGACGAACGAATGGACCGATTCGAACCAAATTTGGTACAAAAATCACAATCCGTAAACACTAGAAGCCTATTGTTTTTATACGCAATCGAATGTTCAGAACCCCCCTAAATTTTCGAAATTTTGAAATAATCGTCAAAAAATCAAAACCACTAATAAAGTTACGCAAATAGAGATTTCTTATGTAATTTTTCATTAGAAAACGATTGACATAAATTTTAGAACGCTAACATGAACCGTTCTCGAGATATTGCACATTTTTCAGAAAAATTATCAAAAAGTCATATAAAATAGAAAAAAAAATCCTATTGTGAAACATGTTCACTTTTCATATGTAATATCATGCGATAAATTGGGTGACATCATTCTCGTGGATCTAGCTCGTTCCATTCATGAAGAAAGGTACTTTGAGTAATACTTTTGTATTTGAACGTCAATAATTATTTATCTGCTGTAAGGATAACTTATTTCTTCGTCCATAACGCTTGTCGAGATTTTGGCGACGAAATTGGCGGAATGTCGCCAACTTGGCGACTTTTTGAAATGTTGCCAAATTAACGAAAATCTTGCCAAATGGATAAAAATGACGCTAAATCAATGAAAATGACCACTAATTGTCGAAAATTCAATATCTTGGAAAGAATATTAGTATCTATTATAAGAAAAACCTATTTTTACTTTCCTTATATACATAATGTATAAGGAAAGTATTGTGACGGGGTCGAAAATTCGAATTTGAGTTTTCGACGGGAGAGCACGTTTCAAGCATCCCTGATCACGAATCAAACATTTTTGAAGTGATGTCTGTGTGTGTGTGTGTGTGTGCGTGTGTGTGTGTGTGTGTGTGTGTGTGTGTCAGTGGGTCTTTGGAGACGATAACCGACGAACGAATGGACCGATTCGAACGAAGTTTGGTACAAAAAGCCCTATCCGTAAACACTGGAAGCCTATTGTTTTTATACGCAATCGAATGTTCAGAACTCCTTTAAATTTTCAAATGAAATTTTGAAAAAATCGTCAAAAAATCAAAACCACTAATAAAGTTACGCAAATAGACATTTCTTATGTAATTTTTCATTAGAAAACGATTGGCATAAAATTTGGAACACTAACATGAACCGTTCTCGAGATATTGTACATGTAAAAAAAAAATATCAAAAAGTCATATAAAATAAAATAAAAATATTTCCTATTGAGAAACATGTTCACTTTTCATATGTAATACCATGCGATAAATTGAGTGACATCATTCTCGTGGATCTAGCTCGTTCCATTCATGAAAAAAGATACTTTGAATAATACTTTTGTATTTGAACGCCAATAGTCATTTATTTATCTGCTGTAAGAATAACTTATTTCTTATTGCATAACGCTTGGCGAGATTTTGGCGACGAATTTGGCGGAATGTCGCCAACTTGGCGATTTTTTTTTAAATGTTGCCAAATTAGCGAAAATCTCGCCAAATGGATAAAAATGACGCTAAATCAATGAAAATGACGATTAATTGTCGAAAATTCAATATCTTGGAAAGAATATTAGTATTTACTATAAGAAAAACCTATTTTTTTACTGTAAAAGTAGCAAATTCATTACAATATGTAAGGAAAGTCATATGTTGCCCACATCAGATTTTTTTGAAAAGTAGCCGTGATATAATTTCTTTGTTCCTGACTTCATTATCTTCCCTCGGGGGCAAAGCTACCTGCCCCTTCCTGGGATGGGATGATAAGTTTGTTGTCAAAAAAAAAAAAGAAAAAAATTGTCAGGTATGGTATCCATGGTAAAGTGAAGGGTAACACGCTATAATTGTAATCATTTGAACCGATGATACCAATTTTTCAACATCTTTCTTGTAAAATTAAAAAAAATAGAAAGTCAAGTTGAACCACAAGCCAGTTAATTTTTATTATTAGAATGGAAGGAGTTCAGAACATATTTACATAAAATATTAGAGTCGTCCGAGGCTTCAATTTACCGATGCTAGCCGTTTAAAATGAATTATTTCTAAAGGGCTTAAATAATACACATTTCGATACATTATATGAAAAAAAAATGTCCTATGATTTCGGTTCAAAGATCGTTGGAAAGAGCATTTTCCGATTTTTTAGAAATATTAAAGGGAAAACTCGGTGATAATGTTTTCGATCGACGAGTAACCGATTTCTGTGAAATTCGCGCACCCAGGGCCGTGGCCCCGGAGGCCCGTGCGTTAATTAGGCCCTGCACGCACACACACACGTCAGGCTGAAAATAGTGTTTTTATGTTTTAGAGGTCCTAAAGAATGTAAATCCGTCGGAAACTCGAGTTGCGATTTTTGACACGATCTTAATACTTTCCCTACTATGTACTGTAGGGACAGTTAAAAAAAAAAAAAAACTGATTATTTTTATTAATACCTCGACAACCCCTATGAGCCTAAAACCCCAGCGAGGGTATTGGAAAAGAAAACGTCCCTTCCTGCTCGGCAAGTTTATTTTGGTCCGCAAATCGAGAGTAACACAACTACTGCTCTTTTCGAACGGATGGATAAACGTACAGCATACAACACAACAACGGAGGTATAAAAAAAGAAACCAAATGCAGAGAACATACCACAAAATGTCAGAAAAGGAAATTGACAAAAGCGAGAACCGTTGCCGCGACTGTCGTTTCTGGGAAAACATCAGGAGGGGTTGTAAACAGAGAAAATCGTTCCATTTTGCTTTATTTACAATGTACAATATATTTATAGAAAAGGTATGCTGACGGGGTCGAAAGTTCGACTGTTTGGAGCGAGGTGGGTATTTGCACGTTTATGCACCAAAGGTCTTTTTTAAGGCCGTCGATCTCACCCAAAGGGTGTAGATTACGTCAAGCAGAGAACATACCACAAAATGTCACAAATGCAGAGACCATACCACATATGTGATATATACTACAATATGTGAACATAGCATATAGGTAATATTTAAAATTCAAGATTTTCTAATATTATTGCCCGTTAATTTTTTTTCTATTATTATTATTTTAACTCTAGACTACAATAAAAAAAATGTTTTTTGCCGGGTTTTAGTTTTCTATTAATTTTAGAGACAAACCAGTAACAAGGGGAAAACACAAAAATAACAATACACATAAACATACATAGACAATATATAGACATTCAGTGCATAGACATACACAGACATGCAAAGATAAAAATTTTAGGTTGCAGGATGAAGTGGGTATATCTTAAAAGGATATAATATATCACTTGCAAAAGTAATTGAGGTAAGCAGGTTTTTTTTTAATAAGACTTAAAATGAATTAAAAGAAAAAAGAAAAAATATAACAGCGCTCAAATAGTAAAGCAAAACAACATTAAACAGTATAAGATTCAGAGTACGGGCTCGGCCAACTCTGTCCTTACGCCGGGCAGGGTCTGGTTTTTTAAACACCGTTTCGGGCCGGACTCGTGTTTAGGTTTTAAAAAGTCGGTTCGGATTTAATTTTGAAAACGTTCCAAATGAATTTTAATGGAGTACATGAAATTATTGTGTTGATTTCGGCTATGATCATTTTAGACACAAAGATTACGTTTAAAAAAATAAATCAACTTTAATTTTTTATACAAAAAATCAACAAATTCGGAATTTTAACATATTTAAATACAAATCATTTCGGGCCCGACTGGACCGAGATTCAACCTTGGTTCGGGTTGGGCTTGGGTTCTACATCTGTAAATTCCTTCGAATTCAGTGCAGGTGGTTGGTTCTGTCGGGTCGGAAGGGTCTGGAATTTCGACCCATAAAGGCAATATTTATCTCATGTATATATAAATCGAAATGCAGAAACTTTCTTAGTAATAAGATATTGGCTTAAATTAAAAATTATAAAATGCATCTTAAAATTAATTTTCGAGAAGGAAAAAAAATCCCATCACCATTTTATTCGGAATTTTTGATGATGAAACGCATAAAAATGAACCCCATTACTCTAATCTTCCAATGAATTTTTAATAAATCATAAGAAAAGAGGATTGATAGATAGATAATCATTTCATGCGGGACTTTTCAATAGAAAACAAATGATACAAATTTCAGAATTTTCTTGTGAATGTATTGTGAAATGTATCGTGAATTTTTTTTTTATTGTGAATGTATCGTTAATTTTCCTTCCGATACTGCATGATTTTCAAATAACTTTTTGAAAAATTCATTTAAAAATCAGAACCTTTAAAATGGTTCACTAAATGATCATTTCATGGTTTTTCATTAGAAAACACATAACATAATCTTTGGAACGCAAGCAGGAAATGTTCTTGAAGATATTGCGCTTTTTTTTTAAATAAATTTATTAAAAAAAAAATACATAAAATTAAAAAGAAAGTAATAAGTATTATAAATCGGTTCACTCTTCATATGCGATATTGTGCAACACATTTGTTAATGTTATTCTAGTTCGTTCCATTCACGAGAGAAGGTGCTTTTTGTAATAGTTCTGCATTTTTACGCCCAAGAATTCGCCCATAGATATTTGTTTCACGGGAAGTTCTTTAAATGTCAATTCCATTTTGATTAGGATTTTGCTCGTCAGTATGAAAATGCCACTTTAGTATCAAGTTGTAAAACGTATCCAACATTAATTTACGTGACTAGCGGGCTGTACTCCCTGCTCGCTTCATATCTATCTTTCCTAAAAATTCTACTTTCAAAAATCTATTTTCTATCCCTGCCTATTTTCCGCAGGAGGAAAAAGCAGGGATTTTTCTTAGCCCAGGGAATCCAAAAACTGAATTCTTTGATCATGAGCTATTTCATGCCAAACTAAAGTTTAAATCGATAAACGGTCATCAACGGTCATCATCATCATATTTCATCGTGTTACTCTATTGTTTCTCTATAAATGTACCCAATTTCATATTTTTGTATGTAATAGTTTTTACGGTACGAGACAGAGAAATCACTAGACGTGCCGGTACGAAAAATAAAGTTCACTTCAGAAGTGCATAAAAAGTAAAATATCTCAAAAGCTGCATAGAAATTAAAAAAAGGAACTCCATCCTGCAAAAATTCACCCATGTAGGTACCGACCTGCAAAAATTCGTGGTCTTGCTATTGTTAGTCTATCCAGGACGCAAACTCGCAGCTCAAATATTTTGTCTTTGATATTAAATATTTCTTAAACTACAATATATATCAAAAAACGATTTATTTCAACGTATTTCCTAAAGCATTTTCTACAAGTGTACCCAATTTCATATTTTTATATGCAATAGTTTTTGCGGTACGAAGCAAAAAATCTCGAGAAACGAAAAGTGCGTCAAACAGCGGCGGCGGCGTCAGTTCCTTTTTTTCTTAATATAGAGAGATGTTAATGCATTGCCAGAAAGTCGTGTACCGTGGGATTTGTAAGTAATTTTTTTGCAGTGAATAAAACAGCATTATTGAATTATGTAGGGAAAATCATATGCTGCCCACATCAGATATTTTATGTGTTATTCTGCGCGGCAAAATTAAAAGTAAAGCAAAGAAAAAGAAAAAGATAACTGTTGTGAAATACACGTTTTTTCTACAATGCAATCTATTTTATATATCAGGCCTCCAATGATGTGCTTCCTCATTATAGCGAACTTGCTCTTTTCTCTTACTTACAAGTTTCTGAAAAATGTGAGTTCCGATTGAAGATTTTTATCGTGGCCACGTATGCATCTATATACGTACACCTTAACAGGATCTTCGTCTTGTCGGTTCCGGGAATATTTCGAACGAAATTCCCGTGATAGCAATTTCCTTCTCGAGATATTACCATCGGAATACTTCCTTTTTCTGAAGATTTGTGTCGATTGGCGAAAGAAGAAAAACCGCAGAGATGGAGACGAAAATCGAATCGGAAGGAAGGCGGAAGATGGCGATCACGATGTATGCTTTTCGAGATATTTCTCAATTTTGCTTAATTCAAAGCAATTAAGTCATAAGTAATATAAATATTTTCAAAACAATTAAGCCATTAGTAATATAAATATTTTCTAAACAATTAAGTCATAAGTAATAAATATTTTCTAAACAATTAAGTCATAAGTAATATAAATATTTTCTAAACAATTAAGTCATAAGTAATATAAATATTTTCTAAACAATTAAGTCATAAGTAATATAAATATTTTCTAAACAATTAAGTCATAAGTAATATAAATATTTTCTAAACAATTAAGTCATAAGTAATATAAATATTTTCTAAACAATTAAGTCATAAGTAATATAAATATTTTCTAAACAATTAAGTCATAAGTAAAATAAGTATTTTCTAAGCACAAGTAATATAAATATTTTCTAAGCAATTAAGTCATAAGTAATGTAAAGCCCCCCTCCCTTCCCCCAAGAGGTATATTCAGTACCCCTGATATAAGTATTAACCTTTTACTTACGGATGGGACAGCGTCAAACGAAGAACCTCTCAAACGAAGAACCTCTCAAAAAGACAGGTATTTGACATACCCTATCCTAAACAGTTCGATCCCCTTTAGCAGGCATTGGCGTCCATGGACGCCAATGTCTGCAAAGAGGGGTCGAACTGTTTGGGATTAATGCTGTCCCACTCGTAAGCAAAAGGTTAAATGTTCAGTAGTGATATGAAATTTCATATAAAATGTCATCCAATTTTTGCATAAAATTTTTTTGAGATTTTTTTTATAAATAATTTCGTTTTAAAGAATTTTTAATGCAACTGAATGTGTAATTATACTAACGATCCATTTATTTACATATTTAATTTAAAAATATTTAAAAATTATGACAATAGTATTTAGGATACTTTTGTATTATTGTGGGGTTTACTGTTATACATTATAGAGCCAAAATCAACTGCTAAGTAGGTAAGAGTTAATATTAAGCATTAACTTGTATTAACTTTTAGAATGTTTGTACAGATTATTAACAGTTTTATTACTAGTTAATGCTTACATTAAAATCAATTGTAATTATTATATATTGATATTGATGTATAGTAGCTATACGGATATTAATAATCAGCTCTTAGTTTGAAATATAAATATGCAATTATTTGCTAATAATTGATATGAATTGAAATATATAATAGTAAATATTATGGTTTATAAATGCTAATGATTAATTATGTTAATCCTCAAAATTAATTATGTATCCTTTAAGACTGTTGAACCTCCCTTGAATTTCCCTCCAGTTCCTCTTCACTGCCGACCCGGCTCATGGGCCAGGCCGGACAGAAATTTAAGGACATTTTTTCGGACCGGGCTCGGGTCATATTAAAAGAAAATTCGGGTCAGGAAGGCTGGTCCAGGTAGAAATAAATAAAAAAGCTAAAAATAAATTAAAATGGAAATAGAAGAATCTAAACGTATACAAAATTTTGAAATTATATATGAAACAAAATTCTTAAGCGAAAGGTAAGTGGTTCTATTGCCGGTTAGGGCAGCAAGGTTCGTTACACTATATGTAATATAATTTATGTTTAATTAATTAAATGGCAGGTTTTGATCATGATACGAGGCAACAGTGTGTTAAATTTAGACACGCTTAAAGGCATTTTTAAAAAAATCGGGTCAGACGTTGCGTGTTTTCGGGTCAGGTTGTACTCGGGTGAATTATTTTGAAAAATTCTCGGTCTCGAGTAGGGTCAAATCGGGCCGAGTAACAATTTTAAAATTAGGCCCATCTGCAGACTTCTACTATGAACACTCAAGACCGAATGTTTGTTCCAGTATAAAATGGGATCCCTCGAAGTCCTTATATATCCCTTTAATTTTCGATTAAAGTGTTATAGAGTTACAAAACCAGGGCCTACTAATGGGAAAGTGATTATGTGCTATCGACTGTGAAAGATTGCAGCGCCTCTAGCAGCAGATTGAAGAAGTTTGAATTCCTAGATCGAAAACGAAGCAAGATAAGACGATTACAACATTGTTGAGTGTTCTCTGTTGAGTATGGAAAGACCTGTAATTTTTGCACAGAATACTAATACAGACACGAAAAGCGACGCATATGAAAATGTCATGTTATACTAAAGTACTTTAAGGAAATAGCAAGACATTCGTGGGGGAAATAATAATCCGCGTAATTAGCAATTTTTAATTTATTTAGAATTATGCAGGAAGCAATAAATATTGTACAAATAAAAACTGCAGACCAATGATAAAATACAATAATTATCTTTTTTAACTGGGACTTAGATAATTTAACTCCTGAGTGAGAGAGAGAGAGAGAGAGAAAGAGAGAGAGAGAGAGAAAGAGAGAGAGAGGGAGCGAGAAGGAGGGAGCGAGAAGAGAGAGAGGAAGCGAGAAGGAGGGAGCGAGAAGAGAAAGAGGAAGCGAGAGAAAAAGAGCGAGCGAGAGAGAGAGAGCAAGTGAGAGAGAGTGAGAGAGAGCGAGTGAGAGAGAGAGAATGAGAGAGAGCGAGAGCGAGCGAAAGCGAGTGAGAGAGCGAGAGAAAGAGAGCGAAAGAAAGAGAGCGAGAGCGAGAGGGAGAGCGAGAGAGAGGGAGAGAGAGAAAGGGGGAGAGAGAACGAAGGAGAAAGAGAGAGCGAGAGAAAGAGTGAGAGAGAGCGAGAGAGAGTGAGAGAGAGCGAGAGAGAGTGAGAGAGAGCGAGAGAGAGTGAGAGAGAGCGAGAGAGAGCGAGAGAGCGCGCGCGCGAGAGAGCGAGCGAGAGCGAGAGAGATAGAGATAGAGCGAGTGTGTGTGTATGAAAGGTGGATAGGGTAACACAAAATTGAATACAAGCATCATTAGAAAATTTTTATGTATATTTTTTAAAAATCTATGACATGATAAAATGTGTTCGCAATTCTAATGATTAGGAAACGCATTATTTAAAATTCAAGATTTTCTAATATTATTGCTCGTTAATTTTTTTTTAATTTTTTTAACTCTAGAGGGAAATTTTTGTTTAGTTTTCTATTAGTTTTAGAGACAAACCAATAACAAACTTATTCACAACCTAACATCTTCCCAACTAAGCAAATTTCGAATTAATAAATAAAGAACACGTTGTCTTAAAGATTTGAGGTAAAGAAAATTTGAGCAATGTATTTAAACACTAAATATATTAACAACTCTAAATACTGTTGTTTCGAAGATATTCTGGATCCCTTTTATCAGTGCTAAACAGACAAACAAACTGAAAGTCAAAAACACCCGCGGGAATCCGCCCATTCTTTTAACTGTGTTGGTTGTTATCTAGCACCGACAAAGAGGATCCAGCGTGTCCTCGAAACAGCTGTATGTTTCATTGTTATTCTATGTATGCTTGAATACTGTAAAGAACCTTGCTGTCCCAATCTGGAATCGAACCCTGGATCTCCGAACTGGCCAGCCGATGCTCTACCGTCGAGCTATTGGGACAAAACTGCAAGCTCTTACTGTCGAAGTGGACTCTGTATTCTCCACCTTCTAATATCAGATTTGCGAGCAACTGATAATCTGACGGACCACTTCCTGCTTTTTTTACTTCAAGTTAGCCTCTTGCTATTACTAGGTTAGTGTCCTCCGCCTCCGTGTTCGTTTTCCTCTCAATTTGAAATCGGCGCTCAATCTTCTAGAGTCCATTATCAAGTACTTTGCTGCCCTAACCGGGAATCGAACCCTGGATCTCCGAAGTGGGCAGCCGACGCTCTACCGTTGAGTTCCTGGAACGAAATTGCAAGCTCTTATTGTCGAAGTGGACTCTGCATTATTGTAAAGAACCTTGCTGTTCCTACCGGGAATCGAACCCTGGATCTCCGAACTGGCCAGCCGAAGTTCTACCGTTGAGCTACTGGGACGAAATCGCAAACTCTTATTGTCGAAGTGGACTCTGTAATACGTTGCCCAATTTTCCCCTATCCTTAGAACAACTCGTTCTTTATTTATTAACCTCCCCCAACATGCTCAGAATTCCAAACTTCACTCACGACTGAAGAAATTTCAGAGAAAAATCAAATGGTGCAATATGGCTTAAATAATTTAAGCCGCAGCCTAAATAATAAAACTCGAACAATAATCTTAAATTATTCTTTTAACTCACCCTGTGTATTTTGATGCCGGTACGTGATGCAGTTCTGGTCTGGGTACTGATGGTGTGCATATGTCTCGGGGTGCCCCCTCACCCCCCCGCCCCCCTCTCTTTCTGGAAATCTCTAAGAAAAAGGCGACCTTGTGACACAGACAACTCGCGTCCAGAAATTTCTTACATCAGTTATGACCAGCACGTAGGGGTGGTCGTAATTAAAGTCCTCGAATGCGAGTTCAGACGGCGTTGCGTGCAGTTTGGTTATGTTCGAACTTGGTCGCCACGCAGAAAGACTCCGAGAAGGAACAGTGTGGTTGTTATGATGTTATACTTCGCTGAATAAGTAATGGATCTTATGCGCACGTGTTAAGTATGTAATTATATAAATTTCGCATAAGAAATATAACACTAAAATATAGACATAGATGAAATATTTGGAGATTCTGAGGCTCTATAGATATGATTGCATTCATACCTGTTATCATATTCATAATAATATCAACATTTATATCTTTAATAAATATCTAATTTTATCTATAATCATTATCTAATTATCTAACTGTCTTATACTAATATATAATTATGTAAATTTGCATAAGAAAATATAACACTAACATAAAGACATAGATGAAATATTTGGAATCTGTGGCTCTATATAGATATTACATTCATATCTGTAATTATATCCATAATAATGTCTACATTCATACCTATAATAATTTACCTTTATTTATAATACTTATCCAGTTATCTAATTGTTTTCCCACATCATCCCCCCGGTTACCAGAAGACTGAAACTTGACATCCTTATAGTATCGAACGACTACGGGATAGGATCTAACGGAACCGAATTTTTGATCCTCCGCCCTCTAGGGACGGAGAAAAAGGGTTCAAAAAATCTTTTTAGACTCCCCAGAATTCCTCCGGTGACTTACAAGGCTGAATATTTGCACACTTTTAATATCAATTACGAGATAGAACCTAACGTAGCAGCATATTTTATCCCGCGAGGGGGTAAAGAAAGGGGGGAGTCGATAAGTCTTTGCAGACAATTTAGAAGCTCCTCCCTTCCCCCCCCCCTCCCCCAATGAACTACATAGAGGACTGAATCTTTCTATACTTATAGTATTGTTCAAGGCACATAATCTAACGGAGCCGGATTTTTTATTCCTTTCGTGGAGGGGGGGGGGGGGGGTCTATTTATTCTTTTCAGACTGAAGAGTTTAGAAAGTTCCCCCCCCCCCCTCTAGTGTGTTTGAAGGCTTTGTACATTTGTAGTATCGACCACGGAATATAATCTAATTGAGTTAATTTTCAATTAAGATGAATATTTTCGGTGCTAAGCGACATATATGGTGGAACAAAATAATATTTAAAAGAAAAACTTATTAAAAAAAAGTTGCAATTTAATTTTTTAAGAGTGTTGTTTTCCTGACTGGAAGGCTTAGTTTCATATATTATTTAGCCTATTTTATTATAATCAGTACTACACAGAAAAAGCATGGGTTTTTTTCTTCTGAATTCTCTCTATAAAATTAATTTAAAAATTCATGAAATTCTCTCGAAGATCGTTCAAATTCATTTTTTAAAATTGGCAACTATATATATATATATATATATATTTAATTGAAGAATTTTCATTTTACTTGTATTATATATACTTGAGATAGATCATTAATAGAAAATGTTCTGTATAACATAAGTGAGAGGAAAATGGACTGAAATGTAAATATGACATCAAAAATACTATAAGACAAGCCATGGAATATTTTTAAAAAACATGATAAGAAAACATTATAAATAAAACAGGTACTAAATTGGTATAAAATAACTTTTATATGGAACAGGGAAAAAGGGGTAAGGAATGGAATAAGAATTACATGTGGTAAATTGTAATATGAGAGTAGAAATTGTAATATAAGAGTAGTAATTTAAGTACGAGGTAGAAAATAGGAAGTGAAAAGCTTTCATGGAAAGTGTATAATCAAAACAATTACAATTGATTGCAATTTCATCAGGTATAACCGACGTTTCTCGCTATTTAAAATATATGGACATTTCAGTAACATTCGAAATAATGTTGTTTGTAAAACAATTATATTAAAACACTTAATTTAATCCCTCTAAAAAGAAATACAAGAATATGTGTCCTCGCTATATAAAATTATCTTCACACGCAAATCGAATAATAAAACATCCTGGGCTCGCTTGTAAGCAAATCTAGGTTTTGCCAACATATGCCAAAATGAAGACAATAAAGTGGTAGCAAATATACCCTTGTATTTGCATCCGTTTCAGCACATTAGAAAATAAATGAGATAGAAAGATATTTGCCAAAATAAAAAAGAAAACTTTAAATTGGAATATAAAATTGCGAGAGTGATAGATATTATCAAGGCCAAGCCGTAACTGATATAACCAATTAAAAATACAATACAGTTCATTTATAAAATTTATTTTATATTGGTTTCTTTATTATTTAAACTAGAAAGAATTAGGTTTTGAAAATATTACTATACATATTCTGGATAGTAAAACTAATACAGCTGATAGAAGATTTTTCGAAAACTTTTACATTAAATCAAATTGTACTCTTTTTCCATATGGATTAAATCAATTATATCTAAATGATAATATTGTAAAAAATAATTTTGTAGATAAAACATATTCCATTTTTAATCCCCTTTTCTTGAAACCAAATTTAAATAGAAACTCAAAATAGAAACTCCAATATAATTTAAACTCAAAAGATTTAAACGTGGTAACTCCAAACATCATGATTATAAAGCTGAGATAAAATGTTTACATCATCAATTTAATAGCACTTATCAATGAAACTTAATAACATCTTGGGAATTTGCAGTAAAGAAAACCATTTAAATAATGTTTATGCCATTGTCTTAAAATTAAATCTTACTAATGAATATTTTAATCATATATTCTATGATTTGTTCATTACTAGATCAATGTATTTAAAATTAAAGCTTAATCAATTTCATAAAAATAATACATTTACTAATTCTTATTGTGCAATTTATTTTAAGCATCCAATTTACAATTCTATAAATTTTGGGAATCTATTTAACAAGTTCAAACATTTATTGCCCACTAGCAGCATACCCGTTCTTCGTACGGAGTATATAATATAAAGAAACTTATAATTCGCAATCATGTGCAAATTCTGTTAAAATATTAAATTTATTGCTCCTAAAGAGAAGTTTAAGAATATCTGTTCTCACTATGCAAAATTATCTTCAGGGGCAGATCTGAAGAATAAAACATTCTGGCCCCTTTTGCAAGCAAATTTACAAAAAAAAAAAAAAAAAAAAGGAATTGAATCAATATATGCAACCCTGTGCTACTTACATTGTCGCAGATTAGAAAATATGCCAGTGTGTTAGTAGAAGATTACCCGTATTACAATATGAGTCTCAAAAATCTTTGCCTAAATAAAAGAGATGGCGTAATAAATTGAAAATATCAATAATCCCCGTACTCTTTATACCAAAAGGTCGTAATTGATTCCAATATATGCCAATATATATCAAAACATATGCCAATATACCTGTACTACTTATATTCTCGTAGATTAGAAGATATACCCGTGTATTTGTAGAAGATTACTCGTACAACGTACAATACATGAGTTTAAACAATTTTTGTCATAATAAAACAATTGCATAATAACTATAATCCCTGAATCAATAATCCTCAAAAATATCAATAATAAAAACGTTTAAACCTGAAGATATTATCCAGTCAAAAATGCTATAAGAAAAATCAAATCGTTCTTTTTTAAAATATATTTTTATATCCATTTATTTATTATTCAAATCGAAAAAAATAATAATTAAAATTAACAGACAGATTTAATTTAATTGCGTTTCTGAGCAACCTGATATAAAGTAGAATCTTCCTCATAAATTGCGAAATTAAATAACCATTTTGATTTCTTTATACTTTTCATTGTTCAGTAAAAGCTTGTGAAAAATAAACCATATAGATAGATTTCCCATTTAAATCATGTTTCAAACAATTCATGTTTTCAGAAAGAGACTAATTAGCGCAAAAAATCGCCCATCAAACTTAGAGAAAAAGTTTTGATTCACTTTCAAACGATTTTCAAGCTTTTCGTTTGAATAAACCACGGAGTTAGATAGTAGAACTCTTAGGAAAAAGTTTCGTTTTTCATTAATATCTCGACAACCCCTAATCTTAGATACACGAAACTTGGGTTAAATTTATGAAAGGCTATTTCAAGGCTATCTACAAAATTTCATCAAATTCAGTTCAGCCGTTCTCCCGTGATGATGAGACAAACGAAAATTTCGTTTTTTACTAAAATCTCGAGAACCACTTATCATAGAAACTCCAAACATAGACTAAATTTTAAATGGCACTATTTCCAGGCCACCCACAAAATTTCATCAAATTCGGTTCAGCCGTTCTCTCATGATGACGGGACAAAACAGACAGACAGACAGATTTTCAATTTTATTTATATTGATTAGGGATTTGAGTGTTTCAAAGACTTTTAGTACAACAAACTTATTGTTGGATCTATTTTTAATTATAATGAAATTTCACAATCTCTCTCTATAAATAATGATTCCATGTCAAATGTAGATAATGATTGTATTTGCAATGTAAACAAATTTGCTAAATATCTAAATCCACACTTTGGGCATATAGTTACAGGAGACTTAGCCATATTTAAAGACGACAACTTAAGAACCTTTATGTCATTTGGCACTAAATTCAGGTTACCATCTTATAATAATTCATTTAATGTTTTAAAGTCAATAAATCTTTGATAAATATATTTATAAATTAGCTTCAAAGTATGCTTTGCCTTTAGAGGCATTTAATATATGAAAATTTACTTTATTAAAATTTATTAAAAATACTATTTGTAGTATTAAGTTTTCTAGATCTATATATAATATTGATAATATAAAACACTCCATTAATGATTTACAAAGATCTTTTGTTATTACCTATGTTGATAAAGCCTCTAATAATTATGCTATTATCTGTAAAAAATTCTATATACAATTTATATTAGATTATTTAAAGAATAATAGTCTATTTAAACTTGATTCACATTCCATTAATAGTATCAAACTGAAAATTATCAATTTGTATGGTGATTTAAATATCAATTATAAATTTCTTAAATTTCCATAGTGCTTATTCCTAAATTTCACAAAAATCTTATTAAATTTAGAACAGTAACTAGTAGTCATAATACTTACTCTACTACTGTGAGTAAATTACTAATAAATTATTTAAATCTAATAAATGATAGTTTACGCTATTCTAGCAATGATTACCTTATTGTAAAGAATTAAAGAATGAAATAACATCACTAGGTAAACTAATTGAATTTCAAACTTTTGATTTTACAGATCTTTTTAATAATATTAAGATCTCTGATCTATATGTTGTAATTTTAGCTCTATATAATGCTTATATTACTAATCAATCTATTAAAACAATTTTTATCAATTTTCCTAAACGTCTTCTTTGTTCATTTCAATAATTATATTTTTCAAGGAAATACATTATACTTACAAGTCTCAGGAGTTCCACAAGATGGTTGCAGTAGCAGTATGTTAGCTAATTTATACCTTTACCATTATGAACAGTCTTTTACTTCAATATATTATAAAATTTACAGATATGTAGATGATCTGATTTGTTTAGTATATACTAAAAATTATGTTATAAATATAGATTTCTATCCAGATAATTTGGAATTAATTCCTAATGAAACCACTATTAGTAATAACATTAATTTTTTGGATTTAAATCTAATTGAACCTACTCATAGAATAGTTACTAATTTGTATGATAAAAAAGACTATTTTAATTTCAATATTAATAAAATATTACTATTTAATTCCTGCAACTCGATTCAATTCTTTAGAAATATTATACTTAATCAACATTTTAGAATTTATAGATTATCAGAAAAAAATTTCATGCTATGCATATAAATAATCTAAAAATGACCAGCACATTATATAAATATCCAGCATATTTAGTAAATGGTATAGTTAAAAAGTTTGGATTAGCTGAATATTCATGAAATCTCTTCACAATAGCCAGTCATCTACATTTTCTTGTAGTAACATTATATTTGAATTTAGCTCCCCTTAAACATTATCCTTACTGTTTTCGATTATATTATCTGTCCTATTATTATGTAGCTCTTTCTGTAGAATATCACCTTTTATTGCCTATTTTCACTACTATTATTTATTTTTCACGATTGGCAACAGTAGATCTCTACTTTTATCCTTTGCGATTGGCAACACTGGTCTTTTCATTCTAGGTTCCATTGGTTACGACATATGAAGAGTTTTCTTTTATCCTTTATAATTTTTTCATTTTTATGTGTGTCGTTCAAGTTATTAGAGTTTATAGATATAATCTGTCCAAGTTATTACAGTTTAAAGATATAATCTATCTCTAATATCAGAAACACACATTTTGTGTTCATGTTGATTAAATACTTGGACTTGAAGAAGAGTTTTTTCAAAATGATTAATTCATTTATTTAGACCTAGTGCTTATCCACGTGTATAGCTTTAATGTTTGAATTTTATTTGTTTTCCAATTATCGATTCCATTCCATTAATATTTGTTGATTATTTGCAGCTTGATGACTAGAAATTTGCAATTTTTTTCCATTTGATTGATGATTCTCTATTTAATATTTCTTTTATTATGTAGGCATATTTTAAAGTTAGGGTTTTTTGAGTTGCGACTTCTCTCTATATTCTATCATTGGATTTTTAATTTCATTGGATATATATATATATATATATATATATATATATATATATATATATATATATATATATATATATATATATATATATATTCGTTTGTTATTCAAAGCATGAACATGAAGTCATTTTATGTACAATGAAACAAATAAAAATAGCAGAGCTTATCAAGGCGAAAACTGAAAAAATATAGTACGTATGTTAATGGCCTTTAAAGAAGGACAAACAGATGGTTAAAGTCTTCCAAATAAAGGTGCTTTATTCTGAGTAATTGGTGCAAACATATTTTTATTTAAGAAAACTAGAAAATTACTAACGTGATATATATATACACTGCTGAACAATTGTTAAGGACGGATCACAAATTGCAATGTAGCACAACATTAAGGGGGGGGGGGGGGGGAGGACCAGCAGGATAAAATATTGTTGTCACACTGTTCGGACATTAGAATAAAGATCATTTATTGTTCTGGAAAATACAGAAGGTTTTGAAACGTCTGAAAGGAAAACAGTGTTCATTTGATGCTGTGTACGGAGAAATGGAAAAATGCATATGACCGACAGCAGGCACCTTTGACAAAGGTGTCAGTAGGGGATATGTCCACAGTGGAGTGCGATGCAACATTCCACACGTCGTGTCATGCTTTGCACAACATTATCCAGCAGCTATTGAGGCAAGTTATCCCACTCCTTTGTCAGTCCACAGATGAGGGTGTTCCTATTTGTTGGAGGATATTTTCGACCAGCAAGTCGCCTCCCCAAAGCATCCCAAACATTTTCAATTGTGTTTAGATCTGAAGAACGTGATGACCATACGAGGCATTGAATATCCTCGCTGGCTTGACAATCCTGAACAGCGAGTGTTCGATGACATGGAGCGTTGTCGTCCATGAAAATAAATTTATCACCGACAGCACCACAGAAAAGGCGAATATCAGGCAGTAGAACTTCATCAATGTATCGTTGACCGGTCATAGTCCCAGTTACAACCACATGTAGGGGCGTGCGGCCATTGATCACGCTGTCGGCCTATACCATGATACTGCATGTCGGATATCGGTCCCTTTCCAGGATATTTTTTGAACCATAAGCAGTACCACTCTCACGCCAGGATTAGTTGGCGTCTGCAATCCGATGACAGACTGATCCTACTCTCATCTGAGAATAATACGCAAGCCTTGTCCTGTTCGATCCAATTGCGATGCTCACGACACCATTGTACATTGACGGTATGGTGCAGTTTGGACAATGGGACACACACAACAGGTCAACACACAGCAGTTCTCAACTTTTCATTTTTTGCGATTGGCAATACTGGTCTCTTTATTCAAGGCCCCAATGGATCAGACATATGCAGTGTTTTTTCAGGTATTCTTGTTTCCTATTATTTTTCAATCTTTATGCATGTTGTCCAAGTTATAATTGTTTATATGTCCAAGTTATAAGTGTATATAATCTATCACTGATATCAGAAACATGCATTTTGTGTTCATTTTTAAAACATACTTGGACTTGACAAAGAGTTTTATCGAAATGAACAATTCATTAGTTTAGAATTAGGGCTTGTCCACGTGTAAAACTTCTTCAGCTTGATGACTAGATGTTTGCATGTTATTTTCCACTTGATTGATGATTCTTCGTTTGCTACTTTTTATTTGTATTGCATTTTCTAATGTTGGGGTTTTTTAAGTTGCAACTTCTCTGTATTCCATCATTGGATTTTTGGACTTTCAAACTATTATATATATATATATATATATATATATATATATATATATATTATATATATATATATATATATATATATATATAATAGTTTGAAAATCCAATGATAGACTAGCGAGAAGTTGCAACTCAAAAATCCCAACTTTAAAAACGCCTACACAATAAAAAGAAGTATTAAATAGAGAATCATCAATCAAATGAAAAAAAATGCAAATTGCTAGTCATCAAGCTAAATATAATCAATAAATATTAATGGAATGAAATCGATAATTGAAAAACAAATAAAATCCAAGCATTAAAGCTATACACGTGGATAAGCGCTAGGCCTAAATAAATGAATTGTTCATTTTGAAAAAACTCTTCGGCAGGTCCAAGTATTTAATCAAAATGAACACAAAATGTGTGTTTCTGATTTTAGAGATAGATAATATCTATAAACTCTAAAACCGTGGAATACACACATAAAGATAGAAAATAATAAAGGAAACAAAAATACCTGGAATAAAAAAACTGCAAGTGTACTAACCATTGGAGCCCAAAATGAAGAGACCAGTGTTAGCAATCGCAAAGTTTAAAAGTAGAGATCCGCTGTTGCTAATCGTGTGAAACAACTAACAGTAATGCGAAAGGTAATAAAAAATGATATTCTATAAAATAATGGGGCCCATAATCGAAAACAGTGAGGCTAATATATAAGGGGATGTAAATAGAATGTATTGTTTAATCAAGAGAATGTTGATGTCTGGCTAATATAAGATACAAAGAAGAGAATTCATGAATATCCAGCTAATCGAAACTTAACAATGCCATTTACTAAATATGCTGGATATTTATATAAATTGCTGGTAATTTTTAGATTATTTATATGCTTAGCATGAAATTTTTTATCTGATAATTTATAAATTCTAAAAAGTTGATTAAGGATAATATTTCTAAACATTTAAATTGAGATGCAGGAATTAAATGGTAATATTTTATTAATGTTGAAATTAAAAGTCTCTTTTATCATATAAATTAGTAACAATTACATGAGTAGGTTCAATAATTAGATTTAAATAAAAAATATATATATAATGTTATTACTAATAGTGGAATTAATAGGAATTAATTCCAAATTGTCTGGATAGAAATCTATATTTATGACATAATTACATTAATCTATTTTATTGATCTTGTTGCATTAAAAATAAAAATTTTCTGATTGACCCAATTTGTCTAAGGGGGTCATATAAAAATTAAAAAAGTGTAACTTTTTGAAAATGACTGGGAAGACTATTTCATTAATGTAGTCATATTTCCTACCTTATTTTTAACGTTTTTGCAATTTACATGGCCCACTTATCGCCAACAGGTAAAGAATTAAAGCGCGTTTCAATATTTTTGGGACATACTGTATAAGGAAAGTAAAAATAGCTGCCGCTATTTGACAAATTTGCCGTTCCCCGAGTTTTTCTGCTTCGTACCGCAAAAACTATAGCACACAAAAATATAAAATTAGGTACACTTGTAAAGAAAGTATTGGGGGAACACTCTGAAATAAACCGTTTTTCGATATGTATTGTAGTTTAAGAAATTTTCATTGCTAAAGACAAAATATTTGCGTTGCGAGTTCGCGTCCTGGATGACTAACAATAGCAAGACAACGAATTTTTGCAGACAGGTACCTACACTTATGTCCAAAAGTTAAGCGCAATTCGTAAAATGCGAAAAATTCGGAGTTAATATACATACACAATGGTTCGCAATCAGTTGTGGAGAATCGTGGGACGAAGGTAAATCATTGTGCATATGCGAAAGAGTTCAGTCGACGTCGATATGGACAAAACACCGGCTTACGTCGGAACGAGTATAAAACGGCCTCGAGCGGCATGGCCAATTGAGGCAGAATTTCGCAATGGCTGTGGTACGAAGCGTTGTTAACAATCAAAAAGGACGAAAGATGTCACAAAGATGCCAACTGGACATGTTTTCGAAGGAACGAATTATTGGAATGCTGGAATCCGGTCGATCCCGAACCGAAGCGTCTCGCACCCTGAATGTGCCTCAGTGTGCGATCTCCAGACTGGGGTAGAGGTTCCGAACCACTGGAGATTACCGATGACCAGTGCCAGATCGGTCAATAGTGACAACAGCTCGGCAAGACCGATATTTGGTGATAACTGCGCGACGGCAGAGAAACTGTCCTGCCAAACAACTGGGTTCAGCCCTGACAGCCGCCACAGGAGTGACTGTTTCGAAACAAATTGTTTACAGGAGACTCACACGTTGGTCTCTATGCCAGACGACCGACTGTTTGCACCCCCGTGATGTCTGCACAGAAACGGGCACGTTTACAGTGGAGTTTCGAGCATCGGTAGTGGAATGGACAACAGTGGGGTCATGTCATGTTCAGTGATGAGTCCAGGATTAGCCTGCAAACTGATTCTCGTCGTACCACGATCTGGAGAAAACGTGGAACCCGTTTTCACCCGGGAAACATCACGGAAAGACATCGTTCTCCGTTTGGGGGAGTCATGGTCTGGGTAGGCATCATGATGGACGGACGCACAGACCTCCACATCTTTGACACAGGGTCAGTTACCGGTGAAAGATACAGAGATGAATTCCTTGAGCCTACCGTTCAATTGTTTCGAGGTGCTGTTTGTCCTGATTTCATATTCATGGAGGATAACGCGTCTCCTGACCGTGCTGCCTTGGTCGACGACTTCCTTCAAACTGAAGATATCCAGCACATGCAGTGACCTGCCAACTCTTCTGATCTGAATCCAATACAGCATGTGTGGGATATGCTCGAGAGACATCTTGCAGCCCTCCGCTATCCACCAAGCTCCGTTCCGCGATTGAAAACTGCTCTTCGTGAGACTTGGCACTCTTTGAGCACACAACACATCTAAACCCTCATCGAACGTATGAGAAATCGTTGTGCAGCATGCGTGGCTATCCGAGGTCCCCCCCACACCGTATTAAACTGTAGCATCACATTGTTTTAATTATTCTATTTCACTGAGGTTGATACTCGTATTTTGATCCTTTTCCTTTCTACTCTTTTCTTTGGATAATAAAAGTCGTTATTATTCTTGTTTTGGATTGTTTTCTTCTTCTATGACCCTATTACACCCGCATACCGCGTTTCCTTCCATTCCGATGTAGATTTCCAGAAATTTTCATATAAATAGCAACTATGCTTAACTTTTGGACATGAGTGTACACATAGTTGAATTTTTACAGGACGGAGACCCTTCTTTTAATTTCGATGTAGTTTAAGAGATATTCAAAAAAAAAAAAAAAAAAAAAGAACCTGACCCATCTGAAGTGAAAAAAGTTCTTTCATATCGGCACGTTCATCGATATTTTTATCGCGTACAGTAAAAACTACACTGCTGGCCATCCAAAATGCAACACTATGAAGGAAACATGCAATAAGCATGAAATTTGCATCATACGTAGACCTCGATAGAACATACAAATGATTAGAATTTTAATTCATATGCAAATCATGTGCGCCAGTAGCGCCATCTACAAGCGGTCCTTCACCTGGCTTTATGGTTTGGGGTGGCATTGGATTTTACTCCCGCACCCCCCTAATACGCATTGCTGGTACACTCAACAGCCACCGCTACATTTCTGAAGTTTTGGAATCTGTTGTCTTACCTTACCTTCAAGGCTTGCCTGCGGAAAACGGTTTCAACAGGACAATGCAAGACCACACTTGGCACATATCGTTCAGCATTTCTTCATTGCCCACCAAGTTCCACTGCTCCCTTGGCCCGCCCGTTCTTCAGATCTGTCGCCCATTGAACACGTCTGGTCGATGATTGACAAACGATTGGCCCAGCAAACACCACCAGCTGCTACGACAGATGAAGTTTGGCAACGTGTGGAAGCAGTATGGACTGACATACCCCAAGAACACATCCAAAGTCTCTTTCTTTCAATGCCGAGGCGTGTAGCAGTAGTTATTGTCAATCGTGGCGGCTGCACAAAATACTGATTTCTTCGTGTTACGCACTTTGAACGGTGCTGTATTTCCAATCAATTCATCCTTGTACTTTATGTTCTTTGTCTAATAAATTTGGCTTTGATATTTCTTGTCTTTCATGGTGTTGCATTTTGGATGGCCAGCAGTATATAATACAGTGCAACTTGGATAAAACGAACGTCTCTAATTCGAAATCGTCGTTAATTCGAAGATTTCTCTTGGTCCCTTGAACTTTGTATTAAATCAATGTTAAAAAATCGTGAATAATTCGAAGTTCAACTTCCTTAATTCGAAGGTTTTTATAAAAACTTTCGAACCATAACAACTTTTCGGCCTTTACAGATGTCTTTTCGTTCGAAACCTCTTGACAGATTCTTTCAAGGACAAGAACAAAAAAACAGTAATAAGTGTCCTTGATGCAGCACGATTGCGTCCAATGCATGGTCTCAAGTAACGGAAACAACAATAGCAAATTGTTTTCGAAAGGCAGGATTTACCAATAAAACTGACCCAGCTGAGTTTATGGAAGAAAAAGTCCCCCCCCCCCTCACCGGACGCATGGGGTAACAATATGGGCGTGGCATTCGAAGAATACGTCAATTTGGACGAAAATGTGGGCGTTTGTGGAGAACTTTCAGATCAAGACATTTTATCAGAAGTGTTAAATAAGACGAGTGCAGCGGAGTACGATATCGAGGATGATATACAGGAGGAAGAAGAAGAGACCCTACATCGTCGGAGGCGCTTTTTCACCTAAGCGAATTTCGTCGGTACAGGACAAACAAACGTTAGTGAAGCTGTTTTCCGTTCACTGAACATGCTTGATGATTTTGCTAACCTTAAACGACTGAACTCTACAAAGCAATCAGACATTGCATAATTTTTTCTAAAACTATAATTTTCTGTATTGAATGTAATACGTACCTGTATGTAGCTTACGTAAATCTTATTTTGTTTACATACATATAGTGTTTAAGTCTTTCATACCATGATATTTCTCAATAAATATTTACTTATTGACAGAATAACCTTTTCAAGCATTCAGTGAACCTGAAACTAAAGTTAAAAGATGTAACTTTTTTAAATCGGGGTTTTGGATAATTCGAATCTTTTTAGTGGTCCCTTTAGCTTTGAATTATCCAAATTGCACTGTATACAATAATATGAAATTAGGTACATTTATAGAGAAATAATAGCGTAACACGATGGAATAAACAGTTTACCGATTTAAACTTTAGTTTGGTGTGAAATAGCTCGCAAAACGAGCTTTGCGAGTCCAGCGAGTAGGAGGCGAGACCGCCCAACGCGCGAAGCCAGTTACGAGGGTTGATGAAGCTTAGCGAGCAGAGGAAGAGCCCACTAGTTTTTTTTCTTTTTTTTAATTTAGACATAGCAAACAATTCAATACTATTAGAGCATAAATTAAATTATGTCTAAAATTTAAAAATAGAAAAGCTTCTCAAAAAATTACGATTAGTATTGTAAGGATCAACAATTTCTATTCCCGACTTCTTATTTTTCAAGCAGTGTCTTCCCCGGGGAAAGAAGAGCCTAAATTTAAATAGCAGCCGCGCAGATTACGGACGGTAGAGGGAGCTGGCAACTAGGTTATAAAAAGGCGAAGTGCGAAGCACGAGATGGAGGATGATGATACCAGATGATTCGAGTTTGTACGTGGAGTGAAACGTGTGTGGATGCAGACGATGGTAGAAAGGATGGACCCTGTACATTCTGATTTATTATTTGTAAATTACGTTAGGAGAGTTTATATTATGATTTCTACAATGTATGAATAAACTTGTTGTTTTTAACAAAAGATGATTGCGTGTTCATTCCGACACCTTTACAATATCATTAGCTGGAATGTGAAATAACGTGTGGCACCTTAAACTAGGTTTGCTAGCAAAAGATTGATCCCATTTAAAAGTGCATTGTAATTAATCTGATTGTTGAGTTTATTTCCTTAAAAAAAAAAAACCTACCACAACATGCTCCTTCGAGATTTTAATGAATTAATACCAAACAAGTCCTTTAGATACACAGAAGAAATACTACCGTGGTAAAAAAAAAAAACATTGATTTTAAAATAAAGGGACCTCACAAACTTATTTTGAACCTTACTAATCACATGAACAGATTCGCTATAATAAGGATCCCAAATTAAAGAACCGTATTCCAATAATGGCCGAACAGCAGAATCCTATAAGTGAATTTAAACATTAATATTAGTAAAGTCTCTAGTCTTCATAAAAACAAAACCAAGTAGCTTATAAGCTCTAAAAACAATATTTTTAATATGTCATTGAAGCCATTGACACGAGTGAGGAATTCAGAGTTAATACATACGTAATTTGTTTTTAGTATGCCTATGAGTAAAGATGATATTATTGCATTAGTGGTTACAAAGTTACTGCAAAAGTGATAGTTAAAACATTTGTTCATGCTCAGATGTTAAAAAATAAAGTATAATTCTTTAATTGCATTACTTTATATTCCTTTTACATTCACTCGATTTATTAAACATATTAATATTATTAAGGTAATTTTTTTTATAGTATGCCTATGAGTAAAGCTAATATTATTACATTAGTGGTTACAAAATTAATGCAAAAGTGATAGAAAGTTAAAACATTTGTTCTTCCTCAGATGCTCAAAAATAAAGTAGAATTAATTAATTATATTACTTTATTGCATTATTTACATATATTTACATTTAATTACATTATTTTGAATTAACGTAAATTTTTTTAGTATACCTATGAGTAAAGCTGATATTATTGCATTAGTGGTTACAAAGTTAATGCAAAAGTAGTAAAAAGTTAAAACATTTGTTCATGCTGAGATGGATGATAAAAAGAATCTGATGTGGGCAACACATGACTTTCCTTATATAATGCAATGAATTTACAACTTTTACAGTAAAAAAAATAGGTTTTTCTTATAGTAGATACCTATATTCTTTCCAAGATATTGAATTTTCGACAGTTAGTCGTTATTTTTATCCATTTGGCGAGATTTTCATTCATTTGGCAACATTTCAAAAAGTCGCCAAGTTGGCGACATTCCGCCAAATTCGTCGCCAAAATCTCGCCAAGTTTTATGGACGGAGAAATAAGTTATTCTTATAGCAGATAAATGACTACTGGCGTTCAAATACAAAAGTATTACTCAAAGTATCTTTTCTCATGAATGGAGCGAGCTAGATCCACGAGAATGATGTCACCAAATTTATCGCTTGGTATTACACATGAAAAGTGAACATGTTTCTCAACAGTTAATATTTGTTTTTAATTTATGGGATTTTTTGATAAATTTATTTTAAAAATGTGCAATATCTCAAGAACGGTTCATGTTAGCGTTCCAAAATTTATGTTAATCGTTTTCTAATGAAAAATTACATAAGATATGTCTATTTGCGTAACTTTATGAGAGGTTTTGATTTTTTAACGATTTTTTCAAAATTTCACTAGGAAATTTATGGGGGTTCTGAAGATTCGATTGCGTATGAAAACAATAAGCTTCCAGTGTTTACGGATTGTGATTTTTGTACTAAATTTCGTTCGAATCGGTCCATTCGTTCGTCAGTTATCGTCTGCACAGACTCACTGACACACACACACACACATATTTTCCCACACATACACACATACTTTCACACACACACACACACATACTTAGAAATCACTTCAAAAATGTTTGATTCGTGATCAGAGATGCTTGAAACGTGCTCTCCCGTCGGAAACTCGAATTCGAATTTTCGACCCCATCACAATACTTTCCTTATACATTTTTGTATATAAGGAAAGTAAAAAAAGGTTATTCTTATAGTAGATACTTATATTATTTCCAAGATATTGAATTTTCGTCAATGAGTCAATGACTTTCCTTATATAATACAATGAATTTACTACTTTTACAGTTAAAAAAAATGTTATTCTTATAGTAAATACTCATATTCCTTCCAAGATATTGAATTTTCTTCAATGAGTCGTCATTTTCATTGATTTAGCGTCATTTTTATCCATTTGGCGAGATTTTTGTTAATTTAGCAACACTTAGAAAGCGCCAAAATCTCGCCAAGCATTATGAACGGAGAAATAAGTTATTCTTATAGCAGACAAATGACTATTGACGTTCAAATACAAAAGTATTGCTCAAATTAACTTTTTTCGTGAATGGAATGAGTTAGATCCAAGAGAATGCTGTCACCAAATTTACCGTATGATATTACATATGAAAAGGGAACATCTTTCTCAACAGTTAATTTTTGTTTTAATTTATGGGATTTTTTGATAAGTTTATTTGAAAAATGTGCAATATCTCGAGAACGGTTCATGCTAGCGTTCTAAACTTTATATGAATCGTTTTGTAAGGAAAAATTACATAAGAAATATTTATTTGCGTAACTCTATAAAAGGTTTTGATTTTTTAATGATTTTTTCAAAATTTCACTCGAAAATTTCGGGGTGTTCTGAACATTCGATTGCACTCAAACATAATAGGCTTTCAGTATTCAAGTATTGTAATTTTTGTACCAAATTGCATTCGAATCGCTCCCTTCGTTCGTGAGATATCGTCTCCACAGACTCACTGACACACACACACCTCCTCAAAAATGTTCGATTCGTGATCAGGGATGCTTGAAACGTGCTCTCCCATCGAAAACTCGAATTCGAATTTTCGATCCCATCACAATACTTTCCTTATACATTATACTATGTATATAAGGAAAGTAATAAAGTAGAATTCTTTAATTACATTACTTTATATCCCTTTTACATATACTCGATTTATTAAAGAGACTGTAAAATGGCATCTACTTTTATCAAGACATTCAAACCCGCTGTTTACAAAGTCTCTAAAAGTTCCCTTAACCATAGAAATCAGATTCAATTGACCATTCTTGTGACCACAATTCACTCAGATGTCCATAATTCAGCTGTCCAGCAGTCACCTGTGAAGTGGTCAGAGTACAGGGGTCAGCGTACCCAGCACAGCTGTCCTTAAGAAAGTGCGAGTGCTCTTTCAATTTCATTCGATTCAATCGGACAATGACTTCATGAACCAAAGGGGGGGGGGGTGTAAGGGGTCAAAAATCTCGAGAAAAGACTGGAAAATTCAACATATATATAACTACAGCATATTTGTTCTTTGCATGCAATATATAACTTACACTTAAAACTCATAATTATGTGCAAACTCATAATATTCTAAATGGCATTGTTATTCAAAACATTCTATTAAAATATTTAATTTCATTCTCCTTAAAAAACACTCTTCTCGTTTTTTAGGAAATAAGAATTTCCATTTTTGCTATGCAAAATTATCTTCACAGGCAGATCTAAAGAATAAAACATCCTGTTCCCATTTGCAAACAATTTACAAAAACTATGAAATTAGATATGCCAAAATAAAAGCCTTAAAATTGTATTAGCAGATATACCCGTAACCACTTTTATTTTGGATCAACTATTGGCTAGACGTATATATTTGAAAAATATTTGCCATAAAAACACATGACGTACGAAATTAAAAATTATCAATAATTTCCGTAACCTTTGAATCCGAAATTGATATAATCCACTCAAAAATGTAATTCCGATAAAATTTATTTTTATATACATTTCTTAATTATTTAAACCTGAAAATATTTAATAAAAATCGTCTGTTGTCTAAATTCGTTGGCAACATATGTTATTTTTCTTAAATAAATTTACAGAAAAATTATCGTCTGCATAATGCTATCTCTGGCAGAACGTTTTGTATTAATATCTGGGCAACATGGACTTATGTTATGTGGAGGACACACACAGAGACAGATTTTCAATTTTATTTTATTTATATATAGATTTAAAGTCTGTTTGTTGCTCTGTCTGTTTCACGTACAAATCCAAAGTTTTGGATTTTTTTTTTTCCAAATTATGAACGTTTCAAATGTTTGCATTTAAAATGCGCTTGGAATAAAATTTTCGAATTCTGGAAAATATTAAATATGCACTATGAAACACGATAGCTTTAAATCTTTAGGGAAAAATTATGCTATTTGTTAAGAAATATGGAAAAATATTGTGGTTTCGGTTTCCGAATATTAATATTTTAGGAGTGTTCTCAGTTAAGTAACGTTCGAACTATCCAGCTAATGTATATACAATTTCTGAACAAGTTGTATTTTTAAAAATCAGTTGGATCATTTAAGAGAATATACGATAAATAAAATATTATTTCAAACTGTCCGATTATAACAACCCGGTGTGAGCAGCACATAACTTTCCCTACAGACTCAAATTCGTTTTCTCTATATCTTCTATAATTCATTAAATTGCATTAAAAATCATCAAATGGAACTGCATTTGCAGTTTTTTTTCATTTTCGTTTTTACTGAACGACTGGACATATTTTAAAAGTCGACGTGGCAAAAAGTACGAAAACAATAAATATTTCGAGAAAGGCTACTCCTAGGGTCGTGGGCTTGGTATTAGTCTTTTCATCGTCAAATCTTACGTATAAAACAATAATTTAATTGTTACATTTGAGCCCACGTAGCTCTATTTTAGATTTTGGCAATTTTTGCAGGCCAATTCGGAGAAAAAAAGCAGGTTCTTTTCTTTCGAATTGTACCAAAACATAATCAGCACCAAAATATCCCACAGGTTACCAAATTTTGTAAAATTGGGTCAATTAGTTTTTTAGCTAGAGTGGATGCATACATCGCACAGACAGACAGGTACACACACAAACACATAGACAAATGTCATGTTGAAAAAGGTTTATCGGGTTGTAGAGTGCTCAAAACATGTAGATCCGTCGAAAATTCGAGTTGCGATTTTCGACACGATTCCAATACTTTCCCTATACATTACCGTGTATTGTAAGAAAAATGAAAAGGGATTGCAGCATCTCTAGTGAAATTTAAAAAGTTAAAATAACGAGAGCGGCAACAAAGCAAGAGCAACGAAAAAAGACAATTACAAAGATGCAGCGTTGTTTAGTCTAATGAGTTGAAATCGACACCAAAAACTGTCACAGAAGGCATTTATTGGACAAAATAGGGTTATTGACGAAAGGCTGGCTTATTCAGAAAGGACAGCGCAAACAGCAATTAAACGAACAGAAATCTAGTCTGAGCCTCTTTAAAATGCTCCCCAGAGACAATGCGTATTTGAATTCCAGAACAGGACCGTGTACTTTGACAAGCATTGCAGGTGTCACCGTGTTAGAGGCGAGGATGATACGAATTTTTGACAAGTATTGATTGTCTGTGCTGATTGTACTCTAACTGGACTGCACATTGGAGATAAATGCACTTCGAAATTAAACTCCACAGACGTGGCCCCAGTCCCATGTAATCACAGACCTTATACACCTTGTGCGATTTATGTATGTAATTCGAAGGGGAGCCTCATCCACTTGTTGTACATTCTCTGTTCTTCCGAATCTTTGAGCAACAATGGAAAAGCCAACAAACGGGATCCACGTTTGGCGACTTTCAATTTCAGCCAAAAAAATCCCCCGCGCGCAAACAGATGTGCTCAGTCCAGTTAGAGTAGAGCCCAGTGATTGCCTTCCGTATACGCATTCCATTCGTTCCGGGTGTCTATTTCTACTTATTCTATATTGCTCTACTTCTCTATAATTGGCTTTTTTTTCGAGTTCGTTATCCTATCCTTCTAAATTCTCTGATAGAAGAGCTGTACTTACTTTTATTCGATCGGGCGTGGTCACTTTACTATAGGTAGATCTAAGGTGTACATCCATGAACCTTTCCTTGCAAAGTTATTGTGGTGCTTTTTACTTTTCCTACAATACATGGTAATGCATAGGGAATCATTTTCGAAAATCGCAACTCGAGTTTTCAATAGTTCTACATAAGTCAAGCATTCCAGAATCCGAAAAAAAAAAATATTTTTAGCGTTACGTCTATATAGACGGTGTCCAGTGCTATCGGTGCCCAATGGCTATTTTTTCAACCGTTAGTCACAGAGATACACTTCCAATTGCGAAAATATTTTAAAATTTAAAATCTATTATTTAGAAACAGTTTAAATCAATAAATGCATTTTTGAAAGAAATACGAAATATAAATTTTTATACGGTCCTCCGGTCCTACCAATTATATTTAGGAAAATCATACTCATACAATTTTATGCAGAATAAAAAAATCATCCTTTTACGACCAAAATTGACCGACTTATAGCTGTTTAAAGTTGGATCACTTTTTGTGCTGAGAAATGGTCAATACGGTCCCTGATTGGTTGGTTGGCTGAAATGGGATATTTTTATGCGTGGAAAAGCGATTTAAGTCATAAGGTTTAATGCTTCATAACTCGGTGAATTTTGGTCGTAAAAGGAAGATTTTTGTTTTATTTTGCATGAAATTAGATGAGGATGATTTTCCTAAATATAATTGATAGGACCGGGGGACCGTATAAAATTTTATATTTCGTATTTCTTTCAGAAATGTATTTATTGATTTAAACTGTTTCTAAGATAATATATTTTAAAATTTAAAACATTCTTGTAATTGGAAGTATATCTCTGTGACTAACGATTGAGGAAATAGCCATTGGGCACCCATAGCACTGGACACCCTGTATATATATATGTGTGTGTGTACCTGTCTATCTGTTCAATGAATGCATCCACTTTAGCTGAAAAACTAATTCATCCAATTTCACAAAATTGGCAGATAAGTCGCTTGTGGATTATGTTAGTGCTGGTTACATTTTGGTACTATTAAAAAAAAAATAACCTGCTTTTTTGCGAAATGGCCCGCAAAAATTTTAAAAATCTAAAGTACAAGACTATGTATGCTCAAATGTACCCATTAAATGCTTGTTTTATACGCAATTCTTAACAGAGAAAATAATAGGATCAACCCCATAACTCTATGAAACTAGTCATTCTCGAGATATTTTATTTCTTTTTACATTTTTTCCACGTCGTCTTTGAAAATACGCCCAGTCTCCCAATGAAAACAAAAATTGAAATAAAACTGAAAATTCGGCATCAATTCAAAGAAATATCCCTGATTCTTTGTGCTATTAAACTCAATTTATTGAATCATAAAAAGAGAGAAAATGAATTTGAGTCCGTAGGAAAAGTCACGTTCTGCCCACATCCAGATTTTCTTTTCTAGGTACTCCGCACATAAAGCTAGACAGATGAAGTCATCCATCGCATCCGATGATTAACAACTTGCTCCGTCACGATCACCTTAAATTCATTCTTCGAAAACGCCTTGAAACGGATTTCTTCTTCTTCTTTTTTATTTCTTTTTCATGAATATGATATTTATATTTGCTTAGCAGGAGAACAGTAAACACACAGCCAAATTTCACCATTTTCAAGGAATTCTTGGAGGAAGTGTGCAATCCGGCGGAGAAGGAGTTAGCTGTTATTTCCAAGAACAAAATAAGAGCAGGCAACGTTTTTTTTTCTTTAAACACCCGGTCTGCCGATTGTGTAAGAGGAGCGCCTGAAATACCTGAAGAAAAAGATTGTGATGAAACAAAACTGCTTGCGATTCTTGGAAGAAAAAGAAAAAAAAAAAGAAAAAATGCGTTAGATAATCCTGGGACGAGATGATTATAAGCGGTGTGACTTTACTTTTAAACATTATCTCTTGGCGTTTATTTATTTGAATATCAAATAGGACGATTAAGCTCAAGGGTCTATTCAAGCGATTTTACCACAAAAAATATTTTGACTACCCACCCTGATTTCAAGGTCGTAATCAGAAATTTATTTGGGGGGCAAAATGTCGATGATTGAAAACGTCAAACTTCGTGTGCAATCTCGCTCCATCTTTATAAGTTATTACAATAAATTTTACAAATTTTTCAATACATTTTTTTATTTCCTTTTCTAACATAGGGTTATATGATATTACCCGAGTTGGTGTCATCGCAGTTGTGTTAGAAAATCATCCTACCTGAGAGGTAATCAGGTGATTAGGGTTCGATTTCTGGGTGTTGTTTGTAAATGAATGGAAGTTTATTGCTCTAGAAGATTTTCAACGGTTTCAAGTTTTGAGTATTTCTTAAGTGTGTGTGTTTTAGTATCTGTGTGTGTTTCAGTAGTGTTTCAGTGTGTGCGTGTGTGTGTTTCAGTGTGTGTGTGTGTGCGTTTCAGTGTGTGTGTGTGTGCGTTTCTGTGTGTGTGTGTGCGTTTCAGTGTGTGTGTGTGTGTTTCAGTGTGTATGTGTGTGTGTGTCAGTGTGTGTGTTTGTGTGCGTGTTTCACTATATGTGTGTTTCACTGTGTGCGTGTGTGTTTCAGTGTGTGTGTATGTGGTTCAATATGTGTTTCAGTGTGTGTGTGTGGTTTAATATGTGTTTCAGTGTGTGTGTTTTTCAGTGTGTGTACGTGTGTTTCAATGTGCGTATGTGGTTCAATATGTGTTTCAGTGTGTGTGTGGTTTAATATGTGTTTCAGTGTGTGTGTTTTTCAGTGTGCGTGCGTGTGTTTCAATGTATGTATGTGTTTCAGTGTGTGTGTTTTTCAGTGTGTGTGTGTGTGTTTCAATGTGTGTATGTGCTTCAATGTGTGTGTGTGTTTCAGTGTGTATGTGTGTTTCAGTGTGCGTGTATGTGTGTTTCAGTGTGTGTATGTGTATATATTTAAGTGTATGTGTGTATATGTTTAAGTGTATGTGTATGAGTAGTAAGAAAAGGAGAGTTCTGCACGGAAGGCTGTGCAATGCTGTGCAAAGCTGTGCAATGGCCGCCATCTTGAATTCCGTAATCCTGGACGGGGGTGTAAAAGGGGGGAAACTGAAAAAAGGTGGGGGTAAAAATTTTTGAGAAACTTTTTGTCGGGTGGCAACGATTTTGTAGTCTTGTACGAGGGGTTGAGGGGGAAATAAATTTTTGGAATGAGATTTTTCTAAGTATGGGAGAAACTATTTTGAGGGTGGCAACGGCTGAGGTTCTGCACAGAAGGCTGTGCAGTGCCGCCAGCGCCCCCTAGCGGTGGAAAGTGGAACTATCAAGATGGAACTTAGAAATATTTTATTTGTTTGGGTTGCCTTAGCAACACCTGTGGGGTAGAAACTATTTTGAGGGTGGCAACGGCTGAGGTTCTGCACAGAAGGCTGTGCAGTGCCGCCAGCGCCCCCTAGCGGTGGAAAGTGGAACTATCAAGATGGAACTTAGAAATATTTTATTTGTTTGGGTTGCCTTAGCAACACCTGTGGGGTAGAAACTTTTTTCAGGTTGGCAACGGTTGAGGTTCTGCACAGAAGGCTGTGCAGTGCCGCCAGCGCCCCCTAGCGGTAGAAAGGAGAAATAAAATTTGGATTTTTTATGATAGTTGAGATTTGTTTTCTTATATTTTTTCGCAAATGTAATTTTTTTACTTTTCAAAAACCACACTTGTGCCGTTTTCTCTATGGGAATTAACATAGGTTTTCGCACTTGTGCTATTTTTTAACGTTTTTTCACAAAAACATACTTTTTACTAGCAAAATTTCGTAAATGCAAGTTTTTTTCTTATATTTTTTCGCAAATGTAATTTTTTTACTTTTCAAAAACCGCACTTGTGCTGTTTTCTCTATGGGAATTAACATAGGTTTTCGCACTTGTGCTATTTTTTAACGTTTTTTCACAAAAACATACTTTTTACTAACAAAATTTCGTAAATGCAAGTTTTTTTCTTATATTTTTTCGCAAATGTAAGTTTTTTACTTTTCAAAAACCACACTTGTGCCGTTTTCTCTATGGAAATTAACATAGGTTTTCGCACTTGTGCTATTTTTTAACGTTTTTTCACAAAAACATACTTTTTACTAACAAAATTTCGTAAATGCAAGTTTTTTTCTTATATTTTTTCGCAAATGTAAGTTTTTTACTTTTCAAAAACCACACTTGTGCCGTTTTCTCTATGGAAATTAACATAGGTTTTCACACTTGTGCTATTTTTTATCGTTTTTTCACAAAAACATACTTTTTACTTGTAAAAAACTAACAAAAACGCGTTTTTAAAGTAGCAGAATCGCGTGAATTGGTGTTTTAAAGTAGCAGAATCGCGTGAATTGGTGTTTTAAAGTAGCAGAATCGCGTGAATTGGTGTTTTAAAGTAGCAGAATCGCGTGAATTGGTGTTTTAAAGTAGCAGAATCGCGTGAATTGGTGTTTTAAAGTAGCAGAATCGCGTGAATTGGTGTTTTCAAAGTGGCAGAATCGCATGAATTGGGTGTATGAGAGGGGGTGTGTTTTCCCAACCAGTCTTGGGGTTTAAATTAATATGCATGTTATTTTATACATGCGTTATTTCTTTAAACCAGCATAGTTTAATACGTGTACCATTTTACAAGTGTACTACTACCATAGGGGTATCTTTTAATCTTAACATGTTTTAAAAACCGCATAGTGCATTAAATCACGATGACAGATCTACCCCTCCCCACCTCGCGTGAATGCGGATAGTTACATCGTATGGTCAGTGCGGGAAAGATGGGATACTACTATCAGAGCGTGGTTCTGTACCAGGCTATAACTCGAGGCTATTTGCCGCGTTGAGTTGGGTCGACTGAACTGCTCTCGCTGCTATTGTTAACATCTGTGGTGGAGGATAGCTTTTACGGGCTCATAGAATGCTTGTGTTGGAGCATCGCGAAATGCTATTCTCAGCTGGGAGAGGCTCTTTTAAAGAAGTTCTTATTAAATTTTAACATGTTTTAAAAAGAATCTTTCATTCATTAGTGTTATGAATCTCGCAAGTTAATTAAAGGATGTTAATTAAATTAATTGATTAAGTATTGAATGCCTGTATACCAGGAGCATGTCAAAGACATGTCAAGGGGTATGTCAAAGCGTACCAAGGGTGTACCAAAGGAGTATGCTGAAGGCATACCAAGACCATCGTTCCTACACTATCCCTCCGCTATATCGCGGTTACGAAGTGAACTGCGGGAATATCGTATGAAGAGATACTTGAGAATCTTGTATGATGAGGGGAAATAATATATCTGTACTTACTTGAATTTTACACGTTTGTAATTTTTTTTTTTCTAAAAAAATGTGGTAATGGGAAAAATTAACATTTTGTTAAAATGTTCCAAAACCGTAAAAAAGTAACAAAAAATGTGGTAATGGGCAAAATTAACATTTTGCGTCTTTTTTTTGAAAATGTTAATTTCTCTATGGGAATTAACATGGGTTTTCACACTTTTGTCATTTTTTTTCAAAAAATGTGGTAATGGGAAAAATTAACTTTTTGCATAAAATGTCTCAAAAACGTAAAAAAGTAACAAAAAATGTGGTAATGGGCAAAATTAACATTTTTGCGATTTTCTTCAAAATACCAATTTCTCTATGGGAATTAACATGGGTTTTCGCACTTTTGTAATTTTTTTACAAAAAAATGTGCGTTTTTACAAAAATGGTACTAAAAATGTGGTAATGGGAAAAATTAACTTTTTGCACAAAATGTTGCAAAAACGTAAAAAACAAAAACAAAAATGTGTGTTTTTTACAAAAATGTGATAAAAAAGCGTGTTTTTAGAGTAGCAGAATCTCGGGAATCTCGAGAATCTCGGGAATTGGGTGTATGAGTGGGGGTGTGTTTCCTCAACCATTTCGGTCTTGGATTTCAAAATTTAAAACACATATAGCTTTCTGAGGGAGTGAGAAACGCCTAATATGCTGATACATATGACACACGCGCTCAGCACAAATCGATAGAAATAAATGGTGAGATAGTTTTTAAAGACGAGACTTTGAAATTGTTTTCGATAAATAAGGTATTTGAGGTTATTTAACGTGTGAATGAACGATACATGCCAATAAAATGAGGAACTAGGCTAAGTTTACAAGTATAGGACTTTAAAGTTTTGATGTTTTAGGGCTAGAACTTAAATTTATAATTAAACATGATTTATACTAACTACTGCAAAGGGAGAAATGCATAGCGAAAGGGGTTATGTGTATATATATATATATATATATATATATAATACATATAACCAACACCCACCGGTGGAATGCAGATCTAAGATAGTATTTTTAGGAGAAGACATGAGATTCTTAAGTAAATGGAGTATTTAGAGGCATTTAAAGAGATATAAACATATGATAAGGTAGCATCCATAATACGCACAACTAATATAGGACAGCGAAAGGAAAACTTTAGTATTGTTTAGAGACCGAACTTCAAATATGTAAGTAAATGTAGATGTTTGGGAAATTTTTAATGAACTATGTGCGATACACATGTCTCCGATCGCAGTGGTGGAAAAGTGATACCGGAGCAGTTTTTAAAGATGTGACTTTAACTTTTTTCAATTAAGTGAAGAATCTACTAAATATTAGAAGGTGCTAGCGCTTACCGAGGGTTTTATGTATAATACACATAAGTAGCATATAACATTAGGAAGGGAATATTACAAAAAAATATAGGACCTTATATTTTCAATCAAGATAGGACCTTATATTTTTGTAACTAAATGAGATATCAAGAAACATTTAAAGGGGATGAAAACATCTAATGAGGCGGAATGGGGGGTGTACTTACCCAAGATACCCAGCACTGAAATTATTCACTAAGATAAATTTTTTTTTTAAAGTAAAGACTTTAGAAGTTTCACATAAAAGGCAATTTATACTAGTTTTTAAAGAAATGAAAACGCCCAGCGAGATGACTTAGAATGAATACAACGCCGATATATATAACAGTAAAAAGAAAACTTAAATATTGTTTAAAGACTGCACTTCAAATTTCAAAGTAAATGTGCATACCCAGAGACTTTTAATGGACTAGTATAATACACATACTCGATAGAACAGCTAAATGACGAACTAAGAATAATTTATAAGTATGTAACTTTGGATTTTTTTTTTTTTTTTTTTTTTTTTAGTTAAATAGGGAATTTCTACTCATTTTTAAAGCTATACTAAAGGATGTACAACAAATTTTTAGAAGGGACTTAGGGAATTTACTAGCTAAATAGGGATTTCCACTACTTTTTAAAGGGATATAAAGGCACGACAAGGTCACATCAAGGTCATATCAGGGTTACAGTTAAACTATGGTATAAAATAGAATCACATGTTAAAAAATAATAGATTTTAGTAAAATAATTAAAGAAAATCCCTCTGTGATTATGAATGACCTTGATGTGAGCTTGATGTGACCTTGTCGTGTAGGGGGTGTCGTTGAAGTATCGATTTTATCACTTCTGCTGTGGATTTCGTGCTGTCAAGACGCGTTTCAAGTTGCTCTGCGAATATGTCGGTTTAAGTTGGTAAAGCTGAAGATGTTATATCTGTCATTATTCATCGGCCTACACCTAATGTAGCATTTTGAGTCGGATTGAACATGTAAGTACTTGCTTTAATATGATTTTATTCTATTATTTTATTAAACTTAGTATTTTTATAGTATGTTACAGCTTCATTATTTTATTTAGTTAAGATTTTTATCAATTTAATGTAGTTTGTTGGGGTTTTAGTACCTAGATATATTATTCAGCTTGGTAATTTTATTATTTTAGCTGATTTCTGATGGGATTGGTATAATGTATTCGCAATTACTTTATATAAATCTTGGGGTATGTATTACATTTGCTACATAGAATAATGTATGTTTATATTAACGTACAACATTTTTTTTTTATCTTGTATAGACATGTCTTGTCTGTTTTAGAATGTCGATGATCTGTATTATCTACACAACTTCACTATATATTTTTCACCCCTTTAAAGGTTATTTACTTAGAAATTTTAAGGATTCCCCTTTAAAATATTTGTAGTATCCCCATTTTCGCTGTTATCTGATGATGATGAAATCATCTCATACCGCCTTATTAGGTGTTTTTGACTCTTTAAAATGTTCTTAAACATCTCATTTACCCTAAAAATTCAGAGTTCTATCCTTAAAAACTTACTTAAATTAACATTTAACTATTATGTG